>CM044109.1:18472967-18522484 GCA_024174645.1 Lemna minuta | reverse complement strand
AAAAGAATGATAACATGCATCATATTCTCATAAAATAAGCATGAATATGAGTTAATTAGGATAAGAAATTAAGTTATAAATGTATGTTATCAATATCCCACAAATATAAATATTTAGAACATATGTTTAAATACTAGTGATCATTGTACTATGATTTCTTCATAATTTACTTAGTCATTACATATGCTCATAGACTTCATTACAAACATTACACATGAATGACAACGAATAAATTTCATTTTAATGAATATAAATAAGATACATGCAAGTGTGATTGGCTTATAGGCCACATAATATCCATCAAAAGCAACCTAAGAACTCCATGAAGGAGGGAAGAGAACATCGAGTGATGAAGTTGTATAAAGCTCTTTATGGCTTGAGAGTGTTGGGTACTGAGGTCGATAAGCTTTCCAAAATTTTGATCAAAACATCGAATGCAGAAAAATACATTGAATTGAATATTCAAAACACTGAGGCACCAAAAATTTAGAGCTTGATACATGAAATCAGACAAGTGCTTGCACTCTCTTGGGTTCTCAAGAAGTTCATAAGGACATGTAGTGTACTACAAATTTTTTTGGTAACTTTAACTTTCTAATTGATGTATATGTTGATGATGTTATCGTGCCAAGCCTAAGATTAGTCACATTGAGAAGCTCAAGGCTCAACCGGTGGAGTTTGAGATGAGTGATCTTAGAATACTCACCTCATGCTTGGGAATTGAGATGACCCAAGAAGTTGAGAATATGTTATAAAGGTGCTGGAGCATTATGGCATTATGGATTGTAATCCAACTTAGATTCCTTTATAAGCACAATGCAAGTTTAGCGAGGGAGTTCATCCACCAGCGCGTTACACTAACTACAAGATTTGGATTGGTAGTCTAAGGTATTTTACTCAACTAGACCTGATTTGATGTTCTCATCTAATTTTCTCAGCAGATTTATGGAGAATCCAACGGCTAAACGTATGGTAGCAACCAAGAAGACATGGAGGTATGTGAAAGGGACACCAGACGTTGTTTTGGTCTATGAGAAGGGAGGAGAAGATGTCTTAATTGGTTATTTAAATGTTGATTATGTTAGAGAGTATGATTGGTTTGGTTTTCTTCCATGTGTTGAATCTGATTTGTTGGTATTTGCATAAGCAAATGATGGTGCCACTCTCATCATGAGAGGTGGAGTATGCTGCAGCCACCACAACATCATGTTAAGGCCTAAGGCTGGCTTGACTAGTTAGGGAACTAAGGAACACAAAGACAATCTTTGTGATGATGAAGGTAGACACCAAATTATCCATTCCGTTGTTCAAGAACCAAGTATTCCATAATCTCTTACGACACATTGAGAAAAGGCATCACTTTATTCGGTCATGTGTTGTAAAGAAAAAGATCAGTGTGGAGCAATGGCTATAATGATAATTTGGCGGTCATGTTTACCAAATCTCATGGAAGAGTTAAGTTCATTAAACTTCAAAGGAAGCTAGGATTTTGGGACATTGGAGTTGAATGTCAAGATTAGATGGGAGAATGTTGGCAATAATATTTCCTTGTTCATGGTTAGATCCATTTTTTTAAGGTGAAAGAGTCTTTGTCTTTTTTTTCTAAATGTGAGGTGGAGAGCCCACCATTTATTTGTCTTTCCCTTGTTTTTAGGAAGTCAATTAGAGCTTTCCCCTTGAGACCTCTGAAGAGGAATAGCGGAAAGAGGGAAGAGGGAGGAGAATGAGAAGAGGCCATGGAGAAATGATGGGTGTGTGCGGAGGAGAGAAAATGAAGGAGAGAGAGAGAGAGAGGGAAATTTGTGGAGGAGAGAGAAAGAGTAGGGGAACAACCAAATTTCAAAATTTTCAAATTTTAAATTATGAGAGAAAATTCCACAAGATCCACATAAATAAGAGAATTTGAGAATTGTCCAACCACTTGAAGGGGTGTTTCTCTTCAAGGGGTGCCACCTTTTTTTCAGAGAAATTCCAAGCTTCTTAAAAAGATGCCTTAAAGACCCACATGTCAGGATGAGAGGGTGCCATATAGAGGGTTTTAATTGGTGAGAATTGTAGGGTAATTTGGGTATATTAATCTACCCTTAAATCATGAGTTTACAGTTGACTTGGTCAAAGAAATCCAAGATACAAATAACTTGAATTTTGAGAATGTAAAAACATTTAGATAAATTGGTCCAAAGGGAGATGATTTAAATCGGTCTAAAGGGTTTCTAAATTTAGGAAACTGATTTGACTTGGTCAAAGGCTCCAAACTAAAGGTTTTAGGTCAAGAACAAGGTTTGGCCAAGTCCAAAAAAGTCTTTTAAGGATTCAAAAGCCTTTAACTTCATAGGCTTATTCCTCTTCATGTCTTCAAAGCCTTTAGCTATATACATGCCTTTTAATGATAGACTGTTGATTTTGTAGTTAATATCAACATGTTGTTTATTTGATATGAATGGCGTTTGATCCTTACATTTCTCTTTAATTTGTATTATCTTGGTGTCTCATGGGATAGCTTTTTTGTTGTTGAGGTGTCCCTACCAATGACATTGTCATCCAGATGACAATATTAGGCATCGATTGTCATATGGTCGAGGTATTTGATGACAGATAGCAGATGAGGGTTACAAAATGCCAACATTGGATAATGGTAAGGATGATAGTAAGGACATTGTTGGATATTGGAAAAAAAAATGAGGGAAAAATGTGAAATGTCAATCAATGAATAATCGATACCTAGCCAAAAAGATATCAAATATTATTGTCGTTAACTTGAAAAGTACTGATAGTATCCAATATCTTTATTATTGTCGCTACCGATATTTGATACCATCGTCTAAACAGTCTAACCCTAGAGGTTTTGTTTCTCTCTCTCTCTCTCTCTCTCTCTTTCTCTCTACCTTGTGTGCCTGGTGTTCATGATGAGATAACCTCGCTGCTCTTAGAGGACGATGTGTGAGTGAATCCTATGAGGCCCGCGAGCAGTTTGTGGCCCGGAAATGACACCTAACCCTACAGTATAGTTTTTCGCTCATCACCCGTTGGCTATTTTCATCTCCTCTTCTAGTTAGACGACGTGTTCTTGCCCGACTTCTCCTAGTCAACGGTGGATGTGTCCTTTTATTTTGCATCCTAGACGTGGAGAGACCATTAAATGTAGGGTTCTCCGGTTTCGGTGTCGGTATTAGTTTTTTGTGAGAACCTAAAACTATATCTAACTTCGGTTCAGTATCGGTGACGATATTTTTTGGTGTCGGTTTGGTTAAATTTATACTTTCGATGATTTGTCATTTTAATTGAAAATAAATTGGATAAGGTTTTTATGACTCCATAATTTGCAAATATATAAATATATATTTCACAAACAAAAGATAATAGATTAACACTTCTCAATAACAAATATGCAATACATCAAGAATTTAAGATAAAAGTCCTAAATAAATCAATTTTAACTGTTAAAAATATTTCAAAAAATAGTATAAAAAATATAGTTTTAGATAATTTAAATATCAAAATAATCTCTATCTCTGTCAGGCCGCCAAACACCTCTGCCGCCCCTCTGCGAAACCACCACTCCTGCGCCCAGTACCGACCTCCCATCCACCTCTACTTCCTCACCCCCTCCCCCTTCCCCTCCTTCTTTCACCGCCCTCTCCCCTTCTGACCCACCCGACTCCCTCGCCAGCTCCATCGCCATCCTCTCCTCCCGCTGCGATTCTCTCGAGCTTCACCTCCAAGAGGAAATGTGATGCAGGACGCGGTGGTGAAAACCCTTGTGCCTGATCAATGAACCTGAGGATGACTAAGGATAGCCGGTCAACCCTAACCTACGGATACGCAAGTCCTAAACCCTAAATACGATCTCTAGCCTAAACCTAGGTGTAGGCAGGCGTGCCGATCAGCGGAGTCAACTACGGGTGACCCGGGGAAACTCACGATGATGGATAGGGTGAGATCCTCTCGATCCACATCCGGAGGCGTGGAAGTCACTCGTCGTGGAGTAGCCGGAAGGCTGCGGCCCACGCTCGGTGCCGGATCTGACGTACGCGTCAGAAATCTCAAACCTATATCTGTTCTACCCTACCTACGTCGTCCGATGGCGGTGGAGACGAGTAAAGGAAATGCTTCGAAAAGTAATTAAACTTTGAAAGGAGGGGTCGAAGCTAACCTGCGGGGCGGGGTGCCCGATGGGTCGTGGCGTAGGGAGAGAGAGTCGTCGTACGCGGCACGGGTGTTGGGCAGAGAAGAGGCCGGATCGAGTGATGTCGAGGTGGGCGGACGGCGAGTCACGAAGATGCCGAGGACGATCGGGGCAACCAGGTAGCGGAGCATGGGCAGAAAGACTCAGCCTGGAGCGCGATGATTGGGAGACGAATATGCATGCGGGCGCGATCAGGGGTAGGGGCGCGATCGCAGCGGGATGGGGAATCCCAGTGGTGCGGCGGCCGGCTGAGCGTGTGCAAGGCACAAGCGTTCTCGCGGACCGCACAAGGAGTGCTCAGCAGCAGCAAGGGAAGTCCAACGCGTGAGCGTTGACGACCAGCGGCAGGGAGCGTCAACAGGACAACGGGACGAGGGGGGAACGGGAAGCGTAACGGAGTAAACCGGGCGATTGATGGAGATTCAGCGGGAGCGGCAGGTTGACTTCCGCAGGGCGTGGACCTGAATTTCCGCAGGGCGATGAATTCGCGTTCCAGCCGGGCGCGGGACGTGGCTAGGAGCGCTAGGAGAGTGCGGCACTACCCCGGGAGGTTGCAGGGTGCAGTCGGGAGGCCAAGTCACCGTCGCGGCCTGAACTCGAGGCCGCGGAACGTGTCCGGGCGAGCGCGGGCGATCGCCCGGGAGTCGAACGCGGATGGGACTCCCTGAGCCAAAACTGCGCGGCGAAGCGAACTCGCAGAAATTCGGCTGCAGGTGCACGGTAGGCGACAACGCGACACAGCGCGTGAAGAGGAAAGGCGGGCGTGACTTCCGGCCGTAAATGGCGGTCTTCACTTGTCAGGGAGTGGCGTCCGCGTCTTGGTGGTTGGAAGCGCGGCAGGGCGGCCTATAGGCGATGAGGCGGGTAGGGCGAGTCGTGGCTGGAATTTCGGCAGGGTGACAAAAATTGGAGATGACGAGGCGGAGGTGTGGTATTGGCAAGGGCGCGCTGTTGGGCGAATTCCGTGAGGCAGGGAACGTGTTCAATTTCATGGGAGGTGAGTTTCCGGTAAGGCCAACTTTCGCAGAAATTTTGGCGAGGTGGTTGGGTGGGGTGGAGGCGACGGGAAAACGAGGGAGTGCAGTGATAAAATGCATTTATAACCTGAATTCTTACCCTAATTAACTAATATTCATGCTTATTTTATGTGAATATGATGCATGTTATCATACTTTTTAGGAATTTTCTCCATTGGCATGTCATTTCACTAAAGTTGATATTTATGCATAAATTAGAGATAATTTCATGCTTAAGAGATGATTAATCTTTTGTTTAGATTAATAGGAGTTAATCTCTATTATTAAATGAGTTTTGACTTTAGTAAATGTTTGGAAGGATGATTTTAGGATGAATTTATGATTTAGAATGTTTAATTAGAACTTATTTAATGAAATTTTTAATTCATCCTTATTTCCTTCTTGAAAACATATTTTTAAATGACATGATATTAAAAAAAGGAAAGAATTTGTGATCCAATGGAGAAAATTTGGATTAAAAAAAGGAGTTGTATTTTTGAGAAATATGAATTTCTAAAGTTTTTATACGATTTTTTTCCGATTTTTTTATTTGAATTTTTAAAGTATAGTTAGAAAAAAATCGCGAAAAAAGGAAAACGTACCTGCGGAGCTGACGTGGCGCGCGCCGGCTGAGGTGGCGAGCGGGCCCACGCGGGGCTGACGTGCCGCGCGGGTCCACCGCGCCGTTACGACGCGGCACCGAGGCCACGTGGCGGGGACGCGTGTGGCCCACGCGGGCGCCCGACGTGTGGCCGGATGCCACGTGGGACAGGCCACGCAGACGCCCGTGAGGGGCGCCACGTGGCGAGGGGGCTGGAGTCAGTGGAGGGCCCACGGGTTAGTGGGCCCCTGGTAGTATTTTTGGGGCGGTAACGCAATAGGCGTTTACCGCCCCCTAATTTATAGGGGGCGAAATTATTTTTTGTCTTCCGTGTGGGACTATGTTCCCACACGGTTCTTACCTTGCAGGCGACGTGGCGGCTTGGCGGGCGTCGGATCAGATCAGAGCGGCAGAGATCGCGTGGACCCGAGTCCACGCGATCATCAAATGCAGCACGTGTGTATTGCTTACCTTAAGTGATCCGCTCGATGCGTGACACGTGGCAGAGCGAGGAAACTTGGATCGCCATCGGACAGCCTCAAAGTTTTGTGATCAGGGGGGGCACCAAACGATCATCCGAATGTCATCGGACGGTCGCGATCGATCGCAATCCTGGAAACGCGTGGAGTCCTCTGGTGCGTCCGATCTCCATCACGCGGACGCTTGATTTTTATCGTGACGATCAGCATCGGACGGCGGAGATGCTTCCTGGAAGAACGCCGCGATCGCGGTGCGATCGAACCGCGATCGCACCACGATCGCATTGCGATCGAGCGGCGATTACAATCCTTCAACGACGGAAATGCCTCCAAACAACCGGACGACGACCGACGATCGACCAGGACTAACATTATGGCCCGATCGCGGCACGATCGTGGCCCGATCGTGGCCCGATCGCGACCCCATCGTGCCGAAAATCAAGCCTTTTTCGAAGCAAAATTGAAGCTCATTCTCCGCGGAATTGAAGCCACAACCCATGCCCCAGGAAGCGCCTCCACGACGCCTTCAAACGACGCCCACGACCGCTTCCAATGGCCACGATTTCGGGCCTAATTTCCCTCTTTAAAAGCATGTATTTCCCTTCTTTGTTCTTCAACTTTTGATCGACTCGTGAAGAAATTAAGCGAGTTTCGAGGAAGATCTCTAGTTCATCGTGTTCCCCCCGCGTTTAGACTTGATTGCAAAGCAATTGGAGCGAGATTGATCACGAATTTCTCCTTGATTTCATCGAATTTTCCCCTTGAATTCCGAACGTCCACGAGGAAGAATCCGAGCAAATTCGCTTCAATCCACGAGAATTGGAGCCCCATCCTTGCGGCAATCGGGTTAGTAGTGAGATTCGATCGATTATCAGGAGGTAATTTGAGTTTTTATTAGATTTAGAAGTTTAATTTTGCAAATTAGTTCATAGTGTTCTTCATTTTCCCCAAATTTTGATCTGAAAAGTCGCTGATTTTGAAAATAGGATATCTCTCTGATTATAATTCCAAATCACTTGATTTTGGTTTCATTGGATTCCTCTTTTCATCAGCTTTCCGTGGATAGCAAATTCATCAAATTCCGAGTTTATTTGACCCTTCAATTTAACGTTTGACCACGGACTGTTCATCTTTCATCAGAAGTCAAACGTTGACTTTCGGGGTCAATTACTTTTTATTGACACATCAGAATTTAATAATTTTGGTCTTGTTGGATTCCTCTGGTTCTTAGCTTTCTATTGAAATTGAAATTGCAAGATTTGGATTTCATTTGGTCATTCAATTTGAAGATTTCCTCTGAGGTGTTAATTTCGGGGATTTTCTGATAGTTGATTTTCAATAATTCATAATAAGTCCATTTCTTATCCAAAAATTACGAATTATATATCAGTAAATTCCATTTTCTCTCTAGTTTCCAAGTATATAATTTTCGTAATCTTCTGACTCTGTTTGATTCTCTGATTCTGCAGAACACCTACTGTTGGTCAAAGTCAACGCTTTGACTTTGACTTTTGACTTTTTTCTGTTAAATCCGAGATTTCAATTCTTAAAACTTCTTATTTACCCTATTTATATCATTTCCATATCTTACATCTTATTTTCTCTTATTTAAAACTCCTTTTAGACCTAAGTTTGACCAAGTCAACTCTGCGATTAAAGTCAACCCTGCTCTCTGTGGATCGACCCGATACTGACCCAATACTTGATTATTATATCTTGTCTTTGTGAGTTCGGTTTTATAAATTTTGTTTGACCATCGTCTTTGTGTTTTAACGACGCACGAAAATGACACGTCATGCAGGAGATGAATTTGGAGAGGGAGTGATAGCCTGGGGCAGAACTGGCGGGGGGGGGGGGGGAGAGGAGAGAGAGAGGGGCGTCGAACGATCTCGCGACCGATTCCCACGGGAATTCCGGCTGGAATTCGCAAACGAATTTCTTTTTTTTCTTTGACTGGGGCGACGGAATTTGGATGGTTACGTATCGAACGGGGGATGGTCGGGGCGTTGGAGAGAGAGAGTGAGAGAGGGTGAAATCGAGAATGGTCGCAGGACGGCCGGATGTACGGGAATCGGGAATTTGGGAGGGGGATGAATTAAACGGGATCTCAGAGAGGGGAGGCTGGCGGCGAAATTTGGTGAAGAATTGGAGAATGGCGATCGATCGTGAGATGAGGGGAGAGGGGCGTCGCGTTCGCGAAATGGGACCGGGGAAGGGTGTTCTCGGGGTTGGGGAGTCGAACTGGGAAATTCAGATGAAAATCCAGGATTGGGAGGGGGAATGACAGCGGGTGTGCGGGGCAGCGGAATGGAAGAGGGAAAATTTCTGGAGGGGAAAATTTCCGGGGAGGGGAATGCGGTTGAGCGGAAATTGGAGGCACGGGTTGGGAGGATAGTCGGCGATGCAGAACTGCAGGTGAGAGGAGTCGCGTCGGGAGGGGAGAAAGTGCAGTGAGGGGTTGGCGACGGGAGGTGAGAACAACGAAGTTGGAGGGGAGGGTTCAGGACAGAGAAACCGTGGAGGATGGGGTGTGTTTGTCGGAGAGGGGGAGATCTCGCCAGAGGTGAAGCTGGGGATGGCCTGAGATGGAGATGGAGGTGGAGATGGTGGCGGTGCGGCGATCCGAAGGCGGCGGTGGCTTGAAGCGGCGGTGGCTTGAGGGCGGCGGCGTCGCGTTAACAATGGATAAGAACCGTGGCCGGGGCAAGGAGTGGCGGCGGTCGTCACGGCGGCGGCGGCACGGAGGCGTGCGACGGCGGCGACGGCGGTTGGAATCCTTCCCCGGCCTTCCTTGAGCAGCCACTTGAGAGAGAGATCACTCCTTTCTTTCTTCAAATGACGGCTAGGGTTTGTGGGGGGGTCCCTTCCCCTCTTATAGAGCCCATAATGAGCCGAGAGGGGAAAGGGCCCACTTGAGGCCCACAACCCAACACCTAAAAATACTCATAGAAAAATAAAGGTCCACAAAGAGAAAGGGCTTCACGAATGGGATCCCGAAAAGGGAAGAACCCACCTGAAAGCCTAAAAAGGAGAGGAAAATAAACGAGGACCCGCTTAAACACGTGCGGGTCAAAAGTTCTTAATAAAGAAATAAAGATAAGCGGATAGATGCGCGCACGCAAACGGGCTCCTCCGGCGCCGTGGTATCGTGTCTTGGTGGCGACGGGGGTCGTATGCCACCAAAATGGCCTCTCTCAATGACCTCCGCAGCACGGTCACCACCTCCTCCGACCTCCTCGCCCAATGTCTTGCTCACCTTGACTCCTCCCTCACCCTTCTACAACAAGCCTTCACCTCCACGGCCCTCTCCCGGAACCTTCCGAAACCCACCACCTAAATCGACCACTTCCTATGGCGGCGAATGCGATGCCTGCACCCTCGACAACTTCCTATGGGACCTCGAGGAATACTTCACCAACACCGACGTCTCCACCGACGCCGAACGCCTCCGCACGGCTTCCACTTTCCTCACGGGTGCCGCCAAGCTGTGGTGGCGCCGCTGCTACTCCGACCCTGCCCAACCTCAGGACCTCTCCTGGAACGGGTTCCGCGACTCCCTAATTGCCCAATTCCGCCCTGCCAACAGTGCTTTCTCCGCCTGGGAGGCCCTCGCCGACCTGCCACAAACGGGATCCCCCCAAGAGTACGTCTCCGCCTTCACCGCCCTACTCCTTAGCGTCCAGGGCCTCTCCCCCGAGCAGACCCACTTCCAGTTCCTCAAAGGACTCCAGCACTGGACGCGCCAAGAAGTCGATCGCCGGGGCGCCACCGATTTCCCCACTGCGGCCCGCATCGTCGAGTCGCTCCAAGATACTCGTCGGCTCTCTCCTCGAACACAAATCACCACCACCCCCCGCCCCACCGGCACACCCGCACTCCCTCCTACCAAACCTGTCCCCCCCCCATCGTGCGCCTCCGGACTCCTCCGCCCTCCCTCCACCGCCAACCCACTTGCCATGGGGTGCTTCACCTGCGGAGGCCCCCACTGGCGCTCTAAATGCCCCCAAAAGCCTTCTCGTAGCCCTCCTAAGCTTAACGCCCTCACCACCTTGCCCGAGACAACTCATCCTGAACTACACACCCTCACACTCGACCTCCTGACCACCACCCCCTCCCCTCCCTCCCCCTGGCCCTCCGCCTCTGAGGACGACGACGAAGCCATGCCCGCCTCCCACCACCCAATTGACGTCCCCCCTCTCCTCTACATCAACACCGCCATTCCCGGCCACAGTGTATGCGCCCTGGTCGACACAGGCGCTTCTAAAACCTTCCTCTCCACCCAACTCGCCGACCGTATCAGCCTCCCATTTTCCCACGACGACGAGGACTCCCGGATATACTGCCGGACCGCCACCGACCGCACCAACCCCATTATCGGCATTTCCCACGACCTTCGCCTCCACCTATCTCCCACCTACACCGTCTCCGTCGATGCATGCGTCGTCGCCATGCCCCACCACGACCTCATCCTCGGCATAGACTTTCTTCAACACACCGGCGGCTTCATCCAGCCGTGGCCCACCCTTACCCTCCAGATCCCCCAACCCAACGACACCCCTCTCGTACTCCCTACACGCGAGGACACCCCTCCGCCTGATACCCCCCCGGTCGGCCCCCTTCTCTCCACCATGCAACTCAAAAAAGGCCTTCAACATCAGACCCGACATACCTCGTCCACCTCTCCGACGGAACTTCCAACCCTACCCCCTCTGACCCCCCGAAATCCCTTCAACCGCTACTCACCACCAACGCCGACCTTCTTCCTGGCTCTCTCCCTTCTTCCCTTCCTCCTCGTCGCAACATTGACCACGCCATCGAGCTCCTTCCCGGCACTTCTCCCCCAGGCAAGGCCCCCTATCGCATGCCCCCTCACCACCTAACCGAGCTCAAGGCCCAGCTCACGAACCTCTTGGAAGCCGGTATGATCCGCCCTTCCAAAGCCCCCTTCGGTGCTCCCGTTCTCTTCCAGACAAAGAAAGACGGCTCTCTTCGCCTATGCGTAGATTATCGCGGCCTGAACCACATCACCATTCGCAATAACTGCCCCATTCCCTGTATCGATGATCTTTCAACCGCCTCCGGTAGCGCCCGAGTCTTCTCCAAGCTCGATCTGAAGAGCGAGTACTTCCAAGTCCGGATCAAGGAGGGCGATGAAGCGAAGACCACCTGCGTAACCCGCTACGGTGCCTACGAATTCACCGTCATGCCCTTCGGCCTCACCATTGCACCTGCTACCTTCTCTGCCCTAATGAACGATATCTTTCACCCTTTCCTCGACACTTCGGTCATCGTCTACCTCGACGATATCCTCGTCTACAGCCCCGACCTCTCCTCCCACACCACTCATCTCCGACAGGTATTCCAGCTGCTCCGTCAACATTCCCTCTACCTCAACCCCAAGAAATGCGCCTTCGGCCGAACAAGAATCGACTTCCTCAGCCACGTTATCACCAACGGCACCAGCCACATGGACCCCGCCAAGCTCCAGGTAATCCACGACTGGCCCATCCCCTCCCACCCTAACGACCTTCGCTCATTCCTTGGCCTCGCCAACTTCTACCGCCGTTTCATTCGCCGCTTCTCTCACATCACTCGCCCCCTAATGCACCTTTCTCCGCCCCAACCAGCCCGGGTCCCTGGACACCCACCTGCACCTCCACCTTCACCCACCTCAAAACCCTCCTGACCGCCAAACCCCTTCTCCACCTGCCAGATTTCTCCCTCCCTTTCACCGTCCACACCGACGCTTCAGACCTCGCTCTCGGGAGCATACTCTCCCAGAACGGCCACCCCATCCTATACGAAAGCCGGAAATGGAGCCCCGTCGAACACAACTACCCCACCCACGAAAAAGAACTCGCCGTCGTGGTCCACAGCCTGCGCACTTGGCGCCATTACCTCCTCCACCGACCGTTCACCGTATTCACAGACAACATCGCCACCCGCCACTTCCTCACCAAAAAGGACCTCTCCGACCGACAGGCTCGCTGGCAAGCCCTCCTCGCAGAATTCGACTTCTCCTTCGAACATACCGCGGGATCCAACAACACCGCCGCCGACGCTCTCAGTCGCAGACCCCACCTCGGCACCATTTCCCTCCTTCGCGCAGACCCCGAATGGCTCCAACAGCTCCACGCTTCCCTCGACACCGACCCCTCGGCACAAGCACTACTCGCAGATGTACGCAACGGCTCCAACACGCACTACACCTTACGCGACGGACTACTTCACACATCCACGGGACAACTCTGGATTCCCCCCAACCAGAATCTCCGACGCTCCCTCATCGTCGAATGCCACGACAGCCAATGGGCCGGCCACCCCGGCTAGCGACGAACAATCGCCCTCTTATCCCGCTACTTCACCTAGCCAGCTCTACGCTCCGACGTGGAGCAATTCGTCCGCACATGCAGATCTTGCCAACTCCAGAAAACCGAACATCGCTCCCCCGTCGGTCTTCTCGAACCACTTCCCGTCCCCAACAGACCATGGGACTCCATCTCACTCGACTTCATATCCGGTCTCCCAAAAGTCATCGGCGTCGACTCCATCCTCGTCATCGTCGACCGCTTCACCAAGTACGCCACCTTCGTCCCCTTCGGCAAGCCATGCACAGCTCGCGACACCGCCGACCTCTTTTTCCAGCACATCGTCAAGCTATGGGGACTACCTCGCTCCATCATCTCCGACAGGGACACTCGCGTCACCGGACACTTCTGGCGCACCCTCTTCAAGAAATTCGGGACAACGCTCTCCTTCTCCTCAGCCTACCACCCTCAAACGGACGGTCAGACCGAACGCATCAACGGACTCCTGGAACAATACCTCTGACACTTTGTTAGCTTCAACCAACACAACTGGCCCTCCCTCCTCGACATTGCCCAATTCGCCCACAACAACCTCCCTACCTCCACCACCGGAACCTCCCCTTTCCAACTTCTCCTCGGCTTCACCCCCCGCACCCCACTCTCCCGCCAGCTCCCCGACTCTGATATCCGAAACCCGGCCGGCCAATCTACCGCCGACCACCGCTCCTCCCTTCTCCAAAAGGCCACCCAACACCTTCAACACACCCGTACCCAGATGAAAAAGTTTGCCGACCGACATCGCCAACCCCGCCAATTCACACCCAACGACCTCGTTCTCCTCCGCCTCTCTCCTCACTATTTTTGCCAGCCCTCCACCCACGCCGGCATCCTTCCACGATACGATGGTCCCTTCCGAATCACCGAAC
The DNA here is from genome assembly GCA_024174645.1 of Lemna minuta. Taxonomy (NCBI): domain Eukaryota; kingdom Viridiplantae; phylum Streptophyta; class Magnoliopsida; order Alismatales; family Araceae; genus Lemna; species Lemna minuta. The sequence continues at coordinate 18,508,968 of CM044109.1, read as the reverse complement.
GCGTCGGCAATGCAGCCTATCGACTAGACCTCCCACCACGCCTCGCCATCCACCCCGTATTCCACGTCTCACTCCTCAAACCATTCTTCCAAGACCATGACCCCACTCGACCAAACCCACCATCGTCTACACCCTCCATTCCCCCACTCCCCGCCAAACCCGCTCGTATACTCGCCCGCCGAACCCTCAACCATCCATCCCGAACCTGACCTCAAACCCAGTTCCTCGTCCAATGGCTCGACCGTTCCGTTGACGACAGCTCTTGGGAAGACGCCCAACGCTTAGAAGCTTTTCTCGACCTCATCCTTCGTTTTCTTCACGACCCGACAGGGACGTCGGGGTTTCGCGCGCCGGGAGTCTGTCACGCCCCTCCTCGGACTCACGTCCCTTCACCTCCGACAACCATCTCACAGACCGCTCCGGAACATCAACAGACATGAACTTGTCACGACGTTCTACCTCCACGGTTCCCCGTCCTTATAATAGGACCCCTTCTTGTCTTGATTGAAACACAATAAGAACCTCCCTTCTAGTCATCTCCCGCCATACCTCCACGGCTGGATGAGGCCGCCGGTGCGTTGAAGAAAGTCTATGCCGAGGATGAGGTCGTGGTGGGGCATGGCGACGACGCATGCATCGACGGAGACGGTGTAGGTGGGAGATAGGTGGAGGCGAAGGTCGTGGGAAATGCCGATAATGGGGTTGGTGCGGTCGGTGGCGGTCCGGCAGTATATCCGGGAGTCCTCGTCGTCGTGGGAAAATGGGAGGCTGATACGGTCGGCGAGTTGGGTGGAGAGGAAGGTGTTAGAAGCGCCTGTGTCGACCAGGGCGCATACACTGTGGCCGGGAATGGCGGTGTTGATGTAGAGGAGAGGGGGGACGTCAATTGGGTGGTGGGAGGCGGGCATGGCTTCGTCGTCGTCCTCGGAGGCGGAGGGCCGGGGGAGGGAGGGAGGGTGGTGGTCGAGAGGTCGAGTGTGATGGTGTGTAGTTCAGGATGAGTTGTCTCGGGCAAGGTGGTGAGGGCGTTAAGCTTAGGAGGGTTACGAGAAGGCTTTTGGGGGCATTCGGAGCGCCAGTGGGGGCCTCCGCAGGTGAAGCACCCCGTGGCAGGTGGGTTGGCGGTGGAGGGAGGGTGGAGGAGTCCGGAGGCGCACGATGGGGGGGGACAGGTTTGGTAGGAGGGAGTGCGGGTGTGCCGGTGGGGCGGGGGGTGGTGGTGATTTGTGTTCGAGGAGGGAGCCGACGAGTATCCTGGAGCGACTCGACGATGCGGGCCGCAGTGGGGAAATCGGTGGCGCCCCGGCGATCGACTTCTTGGCGCGTCCAGTGCTGGAGTCCTTTGAGGAACTGGAAGTGGGTCTGCTCGGGGGAGAGGCCCTGGACGCTAAGGAGTAGGGCGGTGAAGGCGGAGACGTACTCTTGGGGGGATCCCGTTTGTGGCAGGTCGGCGAGGGCCTCCCAGGCGGAGAAAGCACTGTTGGCAGGGCGGAATTGGGCAATTAGGGAGTCGCGGAACCCGTTCCAGGAGAGGTCCTGAGGTTGGGCAGGGTCGGAGTAGCAGCGGCGCCACCACAGCTTGGCGGCACCCGTGAGGAAAGTGGAAGCCGTGCGGAGGCGTTCGGCGTCGGTGGAGACGTCGGTGTTGGTGAAGTATTCCTCGAGGTCCCATAGGAAGTTGTCGAGGGTGCAGGCATCGCATTCGCCGCCATAGGAAGTGGTCGATTTAGGTGGTGGGTTTCGGAAGGTTCCGGGAGAGGGCCGTGGAGGTGAAGGCTTGTTGTAGAAGGGTGAGGGAGGAGTCAAGGTGAGCAAGACGTTGGGCGAGGAGGTCGGAGGAGGTGGTGACCGTGCTGCGGAGGTCGTTGAGAGAGGCCATTTCCTCTTGGAGGTGAAGCTCGAGAGAATCGCAGCGGGAGGAGAGGATGGCGATGGAGCTGGCGCGGGAGTCGGGTGGGTCAGAAGGGGAGAGGATGGTGAAAGAAGGAGGGGAAGGGGGAGGGGGTGAGGAAGTAGAGGTGGATGGGAGGTCGGTACTAGGCGCGGGAGTGGTGGTTTCGCAGAGGGGCGGCAGAGGTGTTTGGCGGGTGGAGACCATGGCTCTGATACCTCTTGTCAGGCCGCGAGGGGGGAAGAGAGAGAGCAGGAGAGGGAGATGACTAGAAGGGAGGTTCTTATTGTGTTTCAAGCAAGACAAGAAGGGGTCCTTTTATAAGGACGGGGAACCGTGGAGGTAGAACGTCGTGACGTTCATGTCTGTTGATGTTCCGGAGCGGTCTGTGAGACGGTTGTCGGAGGTGAAGGGACGTGAGTCCGAGGAGGGGCGTGACAATCTCTCTGCCTTTCTCTCTCCGCCCTCTCTCTCTCTCTCCCTCTCCCTCACTTTCTCTCTCTCTCTCTCCCTCTCTCACTCTCTCTCCCTCCCTCCCTCCCTCTCTCTCCCGCCATCCCTCCCTCCCTCCCTCTTGCCCTCCCCCCTCTCTCTCTCCCGCCCTCCCTCCCTCTCTCTCTCTCCCGCCCTCCCTCTCTCTCTCCCGCCCTCCCTCCCTCCCTCTTGCCCTCCCTCTCTCTCTCTCCCTCTCCCGCCCTCCCTCTCTCTCTCTCTCCCGCTCCCCCTCCTTCTCTCTCTCTCCCGCCCTCCCTCCCTCTCTCTTTCTCTCTCTCTCTCTCTCTCTCTCTCCCTCCCTCCCTCCCTCCCTCTCTCCCGCCCCCTCCCTCTCTCTCTCCCACCCTCCCTCCTCTCTCTCTCTCTCCCGCCCCCTCCCTCTCTCTCTCTCCCCGCCCTCCCTCTCTCTCTCTCTCTCTCTCTCTCTCTCTCTCTCCCTCCCTCCCTCTCTCCCGCCCCCTCCCTCTCTCTTTCCCGCCCTCCCTCCCTCTCTCTCTCTCTCCCGCCCCCCTCCCTCTCTCTCTCTCCCGCCCTCCCCTCCCTCTCTCTCTCTCTCTCCCGCCCTCCCTCCCTCCCTCTCTCTCTCCCGCCCTCCCTCTCTTCTCTCTCTCTCCCCCTCCCTCCCCCTCTCCCCCACTCGCATTACCTTCCACCATTAAATTCTGTCTCTCCCCCTCCCCCCTATCTCTCCCTCCCTCCCTCTCTCCCTCTCTCTATCCCGCCTCCATCTCCTGTCTCTCTCCCTCACGGGGGAAGAAATTCTATCGCGCGCGGGGAAAAAATAATCAAACCGAAAGAGAAATCTTTCTCCCCCCCAGCGTTACCCTCCGCGCATTAAATTTTGTCTCTCCCCCTCCCCCCCTGTCTCTCCCTCCCTCCCTCTCTCCCTCTCTCTATCCCGCCTCCATCTCCTGTCTCTCTCTCCCTCACGCGGGGAAGAAATTCTATCGCGCGCGGGGAATTAATAATCAAACCGAAAGAGAAATCTTTCTCCCCCCGCAGCGTTACCTTTCGCCATTTAATTCTGTCTCTCCCCCTCCCCCCTGTCTCTCCCTCTCTCTTGTTGGCGATGGATCGGTTTGAATGTGGAATTTAGAGGAGGATTTGGACACACAAGATTAGAAATAAACTTACAACTCAATAGAAAACAAGAACACACTCAATGGTATTTGCAATACCGCTCTCATACATTGGCATTTCATCGAACACCTATTTATAGGAAGAAAAAGAAAAACTGCCGTAATGACTTAGTCCACGTGGCGCGCGCATCTCCGTCATAACTCCACTGTGTAGACGGCTGAGATTGGATCTCCTCGATAGTAACTGAAGGTAACGCCAAAGCCGTTATTCATGAGATGAACGACTGGATTAACATCTCACAAAGTCTTCCTTAATCCACGCCTAGTTCATCATCGCGACGCCTAACTTCTCTCGAATCTCTTCAAATTTGATGTATCCCAATGATTTTGTAAAAGAATCAGCTAGCTGTGATTCCGTCTTCACGTGCTCAACCTTCACATACCCTTTCTCCACACAATCCCGGATGAAATGAAACTTTGTTTCAATATGTTTGCTTCGTCCATGCTGACTTGGGTTCTTGCTCAATGCAATTGCCGATTTTTTGTCGACTAATAACTTAAAAGGACTCACCTTAGTACTTAATAATTCTTCAACAAACCGGATAATCCATATGCCTTGGCAAGTGGCAGTCGAGGCTGCGATGTATTCAGCTTCACAAGACGATAACGCCACTACATTCTGCTTCACGGTGTTCCAAGTGATAGCAGAATTCCCGATGAAGAATACTTGTCCGGTTGTACTCTTCCGATCATTACTATCTCCAGGGAAGTCACTGAAGCCTTGAACAGAAAAATTCCTCTTCCCTTTCTCATATCTCAATCCAAATGATGATGTTCCTCGGATATACCTTAAGACTCTTTTTGCAGCATTCATATGTTCCGAGTTTGGATTGCTCATATATTTGCTCAAATAATTCACACTGTAGGTTATATCTGGTCGTGTATGTACCAAATACTTGAGACACCCGATTAAGCTCCTGAATTTCGATGGATTCTCCTCGTCTTCTCTTCCTTCCTTCTCAAATTTCAGTCGCGCTTCCATCGGAGTTCTTGCTGAATTGCACTTACTCATGTTGAAAGAATGAAGTATAGTCTCGATGTATGACTTCTGAAAAAGCCAAACGTGAGATGATTCATGCTTAATTTCGATGCCTAAGTAAGTACTTAGTATCCCCAAGTCTGTCATTTCAAAACACTCTTTCATGCTCTCCTTAAATTTCTTGATTTTGCAGGAATTTGGCCCTGTGATGATCATATCATCAACATACACCCCAATTATGACTCTTTCCTTCATCTCCTTCTCATAGTATACTGCATAATCATTTTTGCTCCTCACAAACCCTTTTCTCAACAATACTTCATTCAATTTTGAATTCCAAGCCCTCGGGGCTTGTTTTAACCCATACAAAGCCTTCTGCAACTTCAGTATGTGATCCTCTTTACCTTTTACCTCAAAGCCCTCGGGTTGAGTTATGTAAATATCTTCCTTGATTTCTCCATTCAAGAAAGCGGTTTTAACATCCAAGTGATGTAATTCCCACTTCTCTTGTGCAGCGATTGCAATCAAGATTCGGATGGATTCCATCCTTGCAACAGGGGAGAAGATCTCACCAAAATCGATTCCTTCTCTTTGTACATATCCCTTCACTACCAATCTAGCTTTATGCCTCAAAATTCTTCCCTTACTGTCTTTCTTCACCCGAAACACCCATCTAACACCAATCGGCTTGATATTTCCCTATGGTTTGACCACTATCCACGTTTTATTTCTCAAGATTGCTGAGATTTCTTCCTCCATTGCCTCTCTCCAAACTTCTTGTTTCACAACCGAGGAGTAAGAAGAAGGCTCCTCGTTGAGGAGAAAGCTAAATTCACTGCACAATAGGTTAGTCTCATCATATATTGATTGTATAGATCTATACCTTAATGGATCTTCTTCTTCTGAATTCTCTGCTTGACCGAGGTTTCTTTCACTTGGTTCATTCATCACTAGTTGCTCACCTTGTTCTTCTGATGAAGCTCTTTCACCATCTTCTAAACCTGTGATTTTTAGGATATTTGAAGAACATAGAGACAGATTTCCCAATTTACCTTCTTCACTGATCTTGAAGATCTTTTTCTCATCAAAAATCACATCTCTGCTGATGTGAATCTTGAAAGTGACAGGGTCAAGACATCTGTAAGCTTTTGAACCCGCTTCATATCCCAAGAACACCATGCACTTGCTTCTGTCTTCTAATTTGGAGAGTCTTCCAATAGTTTTGACAAAAACCAAAGATCCGAAAATTCTTAGGTGACTTACATGGGGCTTTCTCTTATTCCACTTCTCATAGGGAGTTTTCCCTTTCACTCCTTTTGTAGAAGATCTATTAAGCACATATACACATGTGCTAACTACCTCTCCCCATAATTCTAGAGGGAGTTCTTTCTCCTTTAACATACTCCTCACTAGACCCATGATAGTTCTATTCTTTCTCTCAACCACCCCATTTTGTTGCGGGGTATAAGGGGCAGTAAGTTGCTTTTTAATTCCACTTTTATCACAGAACTCCTTAAATTCATCAGAGGTGAACTCTCCCCCTCGATCACTTCTAATACTCTTTATCTTTACTCCTTTCTCAGCCTCTGCCATTGACTTAAACCTCTTGAATTGTTCTAAAACCTCTGACTTTTCCTTAAGCAGAGCTACCCACATGCACCTCGAGTAATCATCCACAATCAAGAAGAAATATCTCTTTCCTCCTGTTTTTTGTGGACTAATAGGACCACAGATATTCATATGAAGAAATTCAAGGACACTCAAAGCTCTAAATGATGAAGATGAAAAGGGGGCTCTCGAGTGCTTACTTGAGATGCATTGAGTACATACCTCGTTTGGACTTCGAAACTGAGGTAGGCCTTCCACTAATTCCCCTCTTATCATGTCCTGTAGAGTATAAAAACTCTGATGGCAAAATCTCTTATGCCATAACCATGCTTCACTTTCTTCTTCTTTGATCAAGTTGCACCCCTCATTGATGTCGATCTTCATCTTGTACATATTTCTTGAAGTCTTCTGTCTTCGTGAGTAATCTGCCAACCCTGTCATGAATGGTAAGGAAGCCATTGCTCAAGGAGGTTTTGCAACCTTGATCATCCAACTTTCCGAGGCTCAGGGTGTTGGTCTTTAAGTCAGGTAAGTAAAGAACGTTTTGAATTAGTAGAATTTCACCATTCTTGAGAGTAACAGAGATGTCACCCTTCCCCTCGTATGGAATTGTAGATCCATCACCAAATCTTACCCTTCCTTTCATATTATCATCAATATTATGAAAGAATTCTTTCTTACCTGTCATGTGACTGCTTGCTCCCGTATCAAGATACCACATACGATCGTTATGTGGATCATTCATACCTTGTAGAAGCAGTTCTCCACACTCATCCGAGACGACCATCACGAGGGCTGATTCCTCTTCGGTTTCCTCAGTAACATTAGCTTTCTCTTCTTTCCCTTTTTTCTTTGTGTCTGAATAGCATTCATCTGCAAAGTGTCCCATCTTTTGGCAATTGTAACACTTTATTTTTGACTTATCAAACGGCTTTCTCTCTTCTTCCTCTTTGTCATTCTTGGAAGATCTGCCTCGTCCACGGCCTCTTCCTCTCCCTTTGCTCGTTCCTCTTCCTCTTCCTCTTGAAGAAGATCCTTGATCGGTCTTCTTGGACTGATTATAGGCTCGGGCAAGTAGGACTTGATCTTCTTCCCTCGAATCTCTGTCTCTTGGAGTCTCTGTTCATGCACTCTCAAAGACCCGATCACCTCATCAACACTCAATCCTCTCATATTCCCGAATTGTTCAAGAGAAAAGGTTAGAGAGTCATACTTCACCGGCATTGATCGGAGGAGCTTCACCACTGCTTCTTTCTCCTCTAATCGCTCTCCCAAATCTCTTAATTCGGAGATAATCTTGGTAAAGCGAGACAAGAAGTCACTTACCTTCTCATCTTTCTTCATCGCAAGGTTCTCAAATTCTCGTCGCAATGACTGGATCTTGGATTGAACAACATGGTCTACTCCCACATGGAGTATTCTGATTGTTTCCTAGTTCTCCTTCGCGGTTTTCTTGACATCCAACTGGAAAGATACAGACTCGGAGACGGAGTTCAGGATGGCCGAGAGAGCTTGCAGATCTTTCTTTCGGTTAGTCTCGGTTCCGGTGATGGATTCCCATAATCCGTGAGCTTCTAGGTAAACTTCCATCCTCATCGCCCATAGGCGATAGTTCGTGGATGTCAAGGCAAAAATTGAAGACGTCACTGCTTCAATTCTTGGCACGAGTTCTTGAATGATGTTTGAATCACTTCCGGATGAACCTCCTTTCTTCGGCATTTCTCACAGCTTATAACCTCAAGCTCTGATACCACTTGTTGGCGATAGATCGGTTTGAATGCGGAATTTAGAGGATTTGGACACACAAGATTAGAAACAAACTTACAACTCAATAGAAAACAAGAACACACTCAATGGTATTTGCAATACCGCTCTCATACATTGACATTTCATCGAACACCTATTTATAGGAAGAAAAAGAAAAACTGCCGTAATGACTTAGTCCACGTGGCGCGCGCATCTCCGTCATATCTCCACTGTGTAGACGGCTGAGATTAGATCTCCTCGATAGTAACTGAAGGTAACGCCAAAGCCGTCATTCATGAGATGAACGGCTGGATTAACATCTCACATCTCTATCCCGCCTCCATCTCCAGTCTCTCTCTCCCTCACGCGGGGAAGAAATTTTATCGCGCGGGGAATTAATAATCAAACCCAAAGAGAAATCTTTCTCCCCCCCGCAGCGTTACCTTTCGCCATTAAATTCTGTCTCTCCCCCTCCCCCTTGTCTCTCCCTCTCTCTATCCCGCCTCCATCTCCTGTCTCTCTCTCCATCACGCGGGGAAGAAATTCTATCGCGCGGGGAATTAATAATCAAACCCAAAGAGAAATCTTTCTCCCCCCCGCAGCGTTACCCTCCGCCATTAAATTCTGTCTCTCCCCCTCCCCCTCCCCCTCCCCCTCCCCCCTCTCTCTCTCCCTCCCTCTCTCTCCATCTCTGTATCCCGCCTCCATCTCCTGTCTCTCTCTCCTTCACGCGGGAAAAAATAGTCAAACCGAAAGAGAAATCTTTCGGCGACACCGCCCCTGTCGGTTCGGTTCGGTTTTTCGGTGTCCGGTTCGGTTTTGAAGATCCCTAATTAAATGTAGCTAAACGAACGCATTAGTTATATCCCGACGAGTCATATGGGACCTACGACGTGGGTTTCTTTCCACATCAGACGACGTCAGTGACGCCAAACGCGGATAATTCTCGTCTCTGCTTCCTTCCCCCCATCACCACCCTCTCATCTCTACATCTTCCATTCTTCCTCCTCATTAACTCTTCTCATGGCTGCCTTCCTTCTCGTCCTCCTCTTCACCCTTGCCCCGATCAATTCTCTCGCTCTCTCGTCACCCGACAATCTCGCCTATTACATATGCAACGGGGAGAGAAATTTCACCGCGAACAGCACCTTCCAGGCAAACCTCAAGAGCCTCTTCGACTCCCTTCTCGCGTCTGCACCGGACTCAGGCTTCGCTATTACCTTTGGCGAGATCCCAGACAGGATTTTCGGTCTGGCGATTTGCCGCGGGGACCTTAACGCCGCCGAATGTGGGAGCTGTCTCGCGAACTCGACCCAAGACGCCGCCGCTCTGTGTCCGGGTAATAAAGCGGCGACCATCTTCTACGAGACTTGTCAGGTTCGATACTCTGATCAGGACTTCTTTGGCTCGTCCACGGGGCCCCAGCATTTCATGTGGAACGTAAATAACGTCTCCGACGTCTCCACCTTCAATCGCTTGCTCGGTAGCCTACTGGATGACTTGACCGTACGCGCCACCTCGTCGAATAGAATGTTCGCTGCCGGTTACGTGAACCACACCGATTTCGAAAAGCTTTACGCGCTCGTCCAGTGCACCAGAGATTTGTCTCCGAAGAGGTGCAACGAATGTCTGAGAGACCAGATCGCAGAAATTCCAAAGTGTTGCGCGGGGAGGCAGGGGGGGAGAGTGCTAGGCGGCAGCTGCTATCTCCGCTACGAGCTGTACCCTTTCTATAATCCATCAGGCGCCGCTGACCCGCCACCGTTGACTCCTCCCCCGGCTTCGCCGCCTCCAGAAGGTAAGAGGTTAAGGGTCCCTTTCTATACTGCTTTTTAATCCCTCGATATTCTACAGAGAGATATACGCGCTTAAAAATTCTATGAAACGTAAGAAATAGAAATTGAATGGAGAGGAACAAGTCTGAATTTAATAAACCAAAAACGTAATTTCAATACGTAAGAAACAGATAATAAAATTATATCTTAACATATAAATAAAAATTATATAAAACAATGTAATTAAATTATTTCAACTAAAATCCATTTATTTAATTTAAACAGAGAGAGTAGATATAATGACAAATTTCTTTTACTATCTATAGATATACGCATTCAGAGACCGTTTGTGAGAGAGAGCGAGTCAGTGACATGCACAGGCTGAGAGAGAAAGAAAGAAGGATTATTTAAATTGAATTCCTGATTTCCTTCATTTCTTCAACAGCGAAAAAGAGCAGGATTCTTGCAATTGCATTGGCAGTTTCCATTGCTGGTGCTGTTTCATTGCTAATTTTTGCTATCATCGGTATTTGCATCAGGAAGAAAAGAAAATCAAATCCATCAGGTGAGCTGCCTGTTGATTATTTCAAATGATACGTCATTAATTAGTTGAATGATTAATTGACCCTCTCCTCTTCTCTGTAACAATAATAATCTGCAGGTGGACTCCAAAACGACGCAGCCAGTCAAATTTTTTTATCTCAGTTTAGCTTAGAAACCTTGAAGCTCGCAACAATGAACTTTTCAGATCAGAATAAGCTTGGTGAAGGAGGTTTTGGCGTGGTTTACAAGGTGATTCGGTCAATTCCACTGGAATCTTTCCTCTTTTTCTACGAAGAATGCATATCTCCGTTGGGTTATAAATTTGATTGATTCAATGTATGCAGGGAGTTTTGGCAGATGGGAAATTTATTGCAGTCAAGAGGCTTGTCACAAACTCAGGTGAAGGATTAAAAGAGCTCAGGAATGAGGTTGGCTTGGTTGCAGAACTCCAACATCGCAACCTCGTCAGATTGCTGGGATACTGCTCGGAATCCCAGGAGAAAATATTAGTTTACGAGTATCTTTCAAACAAAAGCCTTGATAAATTTTTATTTGGTAAGCTTCACTTCCGTGCAGTGTCGAACTCTGAGGATTTATAATTCTTATCATGGTGTGCTTCAATGTTAGATCCAGTTAGATCCCAGGAGCTGACATGGGAGAAAAGGGTGAAGATCGTTGAAGGAGTCGCTCGGGGACTCCTGTACCTCCACGAGGATTCAAGACTAAAGATCATTCACAGAGATCTGAAAGCCAGCAACATACTTCTAGATGAAGATATGAAACCGAAGATTGCGGACTTTGGCCTTGCAAGACTGTTTGAAAATGAGCAAAGCTATGTCAGCACTCAGCTAGTTGCTGGAACACAGTAAGTCAACGCCATGCAAAACACTCCTTTTATATCATATATAACAAAATTTAAGACAAATGGTGCCAACTCTTCGTTTTTCTAAGCCACTGAAATATTTACAAAGTCCGATGAAGTAGATTGATAATGTGGATTTGCTGAAACGAGAGAAAGATTTTATTTCTGGCTTTTCTGTCTTCAAAATTCAAAAGGAGAAGTCTTATGAGCTTAAAAAATCACTTCATCGGTCAATTGGTAAGATCAGAGAAACTTATAATATTTATCAAGTCAAGAAAGCTCATTCAATAGCTTGAATAATCTTGGTTGCAACATATCGGGAAGCACTAATCATGATGCTCATCTTGTATTTATAGAGGTTACATGGCACCAGAGTATATGATGCACGGTCAAATCTCCACAAAATCAGATGTTTACAGCTTCGGTGTCCTTCTCTTGGAAATAATCACCGGAAGAAAGTGCATTGGCTTCCATGGCTCCAACCCTCCAACTGACCTTATAAGCTATGTACGACGGATTCAAAACTGTGGAGTTCTTCATCTTTGAACTATTTCTTGTCCGCATCCATCACCATTTTTTTAATTTTGATGCAGATATGGCGGCTCTGGGTGAAAGGGAACCCTATGGAAGTGGTTGACAAGGGAATAGCAGAAAGTTGCTCAACTGATGAAGCTTTAAGGCTGATGAACATCGGTTTACTATGTGTTCAACATGATCCGCTGGAGCGGCCAAGTATGTCCCAGGTGGTTTTATTTCTCAGCAGCAAATCAACGTCTCTTCCAGCTGTTTCAAGCCTTCAAGGATTCACTGCGACAAGCGCAAGCATGGGTAACCCTTTAGAGCACAACGTTCCGTCGCCCATGAGAAATGGTGGATTCTTCACTGCTACAGAGAACACTATATCGGAGCCAGGCTAATCTGCGGGTTGTCTCCCGTGAATATTTTCTTACGGTCTTGATGTAGGATATTTTAGAAATGATGATATGTATGAAGATGATGATGTAATGATGGAGATGTGAGGGAAAAGTGAGTGAAATAAATGTGAATATCTACTGATATTTATATATGAAATAATCCTACAAATTTGTGAAGGACCTATGAATGATATAACTGAGGGAATAATGTATAAATCAGAGAAGATATCGTGGGAGGATATTCGGAAATATGAGGATAACAGTGGTGATGAAGAAGGTGAATATGTAGAGAAGATAAATGGATGATAAGAGGATAGGTATTATTTAAGGAATGAGAATGGTTCTTATGATAAATCTATAACGTGCAGAGGAGATAATTATGGATAATATGAAGGATTAGAATTATGTATCAGTGAGTAAGTGGAAGAGGATAATTCAGAAAGAGGATTATGAGAAGAGTGAAGAGGATTGTGATTTACTGTGTTCAGAGAAGATGGTGTGGATTATATAATGAAGAAGATTATGGAACATGAATAGAACTAAGAGAGGATAGGATGATAATTGGGGTTATCTATTATAGGGTAATTTCGTATAGTAGTGATAAGAGAGAGGATAGATATGAAGAGGAGAGAATAATGTTGGACTTACGATCTGTGGAAGGAACTATTATTCACGATAAAATAGGGGAGGACGATACCTGAGATTGACGCGAAGATGACGCCTTTGAGATCACCAAACGATCCAATATATTTCTGTTTGCTTCTTGCTTTGAAATGGATGAAAGAGGACAGCAGTGGAGGGAGAAAAGGGAGGAAGATAGAAATCGGATTGAAGGTTTTGGAAGAGAGAATGGTAGACGAGGACACGATGAACACAGCACTTTACAACCAAGGAAAAGATTTTCGTTTCAATAAAAACAACATCTCCCTGTTCTCTTACATTTATTTCTTTTATAGAGTTTACAGGTTTAGAGGAAGCGACGAATATGTGAGAGGAATTGCACCGCAAGAGGAGATGCGGTTATGGAAACTCTTCGCGGTATGCACTCATGCCTCTTCACTGTTTCCGATTCTGTAGGAGGGTTGACCATGAAATGATCTGCAATCTCAAGAGAATTTTGACGGTCGGGGCGGTTGCTGGTAAGTTATTGAGTCGGTGAAGAGAACTCAGACTAAATCGCTACATTAGTCAAAGCCGTGAGTGTCAACAGGCGGTTGCTCATGAACTTCGTTGGATGTCAACAGGCGAGGATGCCTGGTGCTCCTTGAGAATAATTAGGATTATTCCTGTAATCTTCACGGTTCCACAATAGCAGGAGGAGAAGATGTGAAATAACTTGATCTCCTGATGATTTGTAGTTGTTGCGACCGTGGGAGGGTAGTATTCATTCGGTTAGTGGCCATCAGTCCAAGTCTTCACTTCTATAGAGGTCTTGAGGATCTTTGATGTGGCTGTCCTCATAGTCGTCTTAAGTAATCTTGATCCTGATACTCTATGTTCATGAAACTTGATCTCACATGGAAATTATTGCCATAATTTCGTGGAATATGGCGATAGTTAAGAGAGTTGTCCACTAATAAATATCAGACTGAGCTTATTCTTCTTCATCAGCGGTGAGGGCCTTGTTTAGAGGGGAGATAGTTCTCCTTGTTGAAATCTTCCTTCATGTTTTTCATAGCTGACTTTAGTTATCTTCTCTGCTCTCATAATGGTTGTAGGATAAGAGATGTAGGCTTGTCGACTTTGAGATGTTCTTGGATGTCTTGGATAATTAGGAAGATGATCTTGGGGCGGCTTTCCTTGCGGTTGTCTTCTTTAATGGCAGCTTCCTTCAGACTTATTATCAACATTTAAAACTCTTCATTCTGATTGGACTTCATAGATGCATGAGTTTACTCATGCAAGGGTTTTGTCTTGAGTAGAACCCAACAATGAATTCTTCCATGAATATTAGTATAAGGATCTCTTCTAGAATTCTATCTGTAGGTGGTTTCAAAGAAAGGAGGGGAGTATAAAACAAAGATGTTCCTACTGATTTTCTTTCTTGAGATCATTAATTATACAAGGTACCCATGATATAGTGGATATGGCTTGGAAATTAAGGATCCTATACCAAGGTAAGGGGGGTTGACTTGGTCCATTCAAAGAATTCTAAGTATCTAAGGATGAGGGTTTAATTTCTTTTGACCAAGTCAATCTTTGGATCAGTATGTAAATGGAGGAGGAGGGAAGATAATTCCCTTTGGATCTACACTCTCTTTCAATGTTTTAGAGAGGCTTCCTTCATTCATTTCATGAATGAATAATTTCTCAAATTTATGAATAAGGAGGAGTATGACATTTTGTTTCTATTGAGAATGATTTCTCTTCCTTAAGTCATATCTAGGTTCATTTTGAACCATTGTGTTCATGTGATGAGATAAATATCCATCAGGTCTGTTGTGCGCAACTAACGTTGATGCTTTATTGGCTAGGGCGAAACCCTGGTTTTTCATTCGCCTTCATTTTACTTAAGTTCTCCTAGGCACAAAATGAGGGAGAACTTAAGAACTTAGTTCCATTAGATTGACAACGTGCAAAGCGATCCGATCGCCTTGTCAATTAATCCCTGCAGACTTCCTCCCTCATTCCCTCCTGACTGCCACCCTTTTTCCCTCCTGATTTGTCTCATTTCCCACACCGTCTTGGCCTCCTCCCTTTCGCATCGAAACTCTCTCTTTCTTCTCCCACCTCACTCCTTCAGTCCTGTCTATTTTCTCTTAACGTGGCTGTCGCTGACTGGCTGCACTCACGGTGAGAAAACTGCCATATATATATCTCTCTCTCTCTCTCTCTCTATCTCTTGTGAAAGCTTCTTGATGCGAAGAATGAAGGTTACTCACAAGAACAGTGAAGATCAAGAAAGGAGTAACAGATCAAATGAAATCTTATTGAGCTGAACTTTGCTCAGTACATTTCTGTCGAACACAATGGGCATATTTATGAGCCCAAAAGAAGTTCACAATTGTAATGGTTTTATAGCCGCTAGTCTTGTATACGCGCTTCTCCGCGTGTCGCTTCTTATCAACGTTACAACTGGGAAGGTTTAACGGTCACGATTAAGACGTGTTTATGAAAAGGGAGAAAAAACACCAAAAATGTTACAGATCATGATCAAATGAATAAATCTGGCGTGCTTGCAGCTGGATCATCAGCCCTCGTCCTATCTCTCTCTCTACACTTCCCGAGGAATGACAAAACTGTCTGATGCCCTGTTCTCTCTCTACTTCCGGATGAGCGGCAAAATAAGTCTAATGCCATGTTCTCTCTCTCTCTAAATGTTGATCTTTTTCAATCTCACTGATCATCATTTTTTTGCGTACTCCCTCCGTGTAGTTTCCTTTATCTCTAATTTTCTACCAAGTTCCATCTGTCCTCATCTCTCTCTCTATTTTTCAATGATCTCAGGGGTATTTTTTTCTCGTCACCTCTTTCTCTGTTCTCGTTAACTTTTACTTTCCCTCACTCAGATGTAATCTCATTTTCCACCATCATTCATATCCATGCACAGCTCCCTCTGTCTCTATGAACCACTTCCTATTCCTTCATCTCACTCTCTCTTTGTCTAGGCTATCATGATAGAGTTATGAAAGAGATTAACCTTTTGAGGTGGAGGGGTGTCTAGGCTAGAGAATGACTAGTAGAGAACGATCGCAATGGATGGTGCAGTGGATGGAGAAGTGCCATCAGGAATAAACATGTGGAGAAATATACTGAATTAGAAAGATATCAAGAGCAAAACTCTTTTTTAGGAGGAAGCACAGGAGAGTGGAGGAGCGATCTCAACGTAGGAAATCGGTGGTGGACTAGAAGTTGATGGTCAAGAATGGCCTGTGGTGACGATGAAATGTTTTTTTTTATAAGACATTGGTGTGTGAAAAAGGAAAGATATTTTCATGATAGAAAAGATAATGAGAAATGTAAATTTTATCTGATTTGAGAGATAATCACCAATAACTTGCATGATTTGAACTATAACTCATGAAAGCACATTTTTGCAACCTTAGATTTATTTTATGGTTAGCATAAGCTCAGAGATTCGGGTAGCAAAAGTACCCAAAGTTTTGAAAAACCGAGTAATTAGTCAACATTTATTTTAAATTTCATACTATAACTCCTGAGGGTTGGTGATAACATGGTGTTGATTAGGTAAATAGAAATTGTAGTTTCTTAATTCCAATTTTTTTGGGACATAGATCTACTGCCAAGAGAGCTTAAGCAGTCTCTATCACATGCCTGTGATTTTTCTCATTGGTACCATTTTCTTATATAGATGCGGGCATGGATTCTAAAAATAATGCCCTTTGTTTTGGTGCGAAGATTTTGCAATGGTATGAAGATTTTGAAAGTAGTTTCCTTGCTTAGTGGCACCGTTTCTTAGACTGCAAAAATCTTTACTGCAAATTCATGATTCTTGATCTAGATATACCTTAGTAGTTTTTTAATAATTTAATCTATGCATCTTTTATTCATTTGCTCGCCAATGACCAATAGTATTATGGATCTTGAAGACAAACTGTGATGATAGAAAAGCACTAGTTGACTTTTTTGACTTCATTGTTTGGATTCTGAAATTTTCTTCAAATATCTTGTTTCATCCATCATGGGAAATGGAGGTGGTTCATATTCAAATACACATTCAAGAGTGGTAGGGGCTTTTTTTTTCCAAAAATGAAAGTTATCTGTCATTAGTTCATTGAACTACCGTCTCGTTTCCACATAGATGAGTGCTTGATTTTTCATACATTCATTTATCCATTCATATATGTTAGACTTGGATGGTGGCGATCTCTTATTAGATATTTTATGAAT
Organism: Lemna minuta; assembly: GCA_024174645.1. Lineage (NCBI taxonomy): Eukaryota > Viridiplantae > Streptophyta > Magnoliopsida > Alismatales > Araceae > Lemna > Lemna minuta. The sequence continues at coordinate 18,492,165 of CM044109.1, read as the reverse complement.
CTAGACGGTTTCTTCTGGGGAGTTTTCTCATGCCTTCGTCCTCTAGCGACTCCTAGAAGTCAAGATATCAACATTCATGTGAGAAAATAAATGATGAACAGTGAGGGTCAATTTCTTGTAGGGGAGAGAGAGCCCTATGTATAAAAAAAATAGCAGGCCACTTGAGTAAACTCAATAGAAGGTATAGGAACTAGTTTTAATAAGTAAATATGAAAGATGAACCCTCTCATGTGTATCTTGTCACAAAAATCCTTGGGGTGGATGATGAGCCAAGGCCGTGAGATCGTTTATAATGCATGATAAAGGGATTCTCAGTGAGTTGCAATGCTCAAAGTGCAAATCCTCTCTCATTCCATCTCCAAATCTAGAACTTCAGGACTCAATAGAACCATACAAATCATTTAGAATATATTCAAAGGGTAAGACAACAATAAGATTTGAGTTCATGATTTTTTTCCAAGAATCATGTTCATTGAGGGAGAGAGAGCCATCTATTGAGTTTAATCCATAGAAATGTTGCAGTTTTACAATCATCTTAGGCGATGATCTTTGATGGATAGTGGGACCCCATTGCATGCCAATTTGAAGAAGAAACTAGCTCAAAAATCTCTTGTTGTTGGATCTTGATAGTGCATTTTTGGTGAGGCCATGTCCCATAATTACATAGAGGTTTGCAAAAGATCTGGACTATCAAAGCACTTTGATGGATTATAATGCTTGATTGGTTGCCACTTGGTGAATAGGATGCAACCACAACTCTCATTAGTGATGATCAATTCTTCATGTTAAATTTCTAGATCCAGCACTCCATACAATGACACCTGAATTACGATAAAAGATAAAAATTTAGTCCCACGTGGAATATGTGTTGGAATAAATAAAAATTTCAGGGGATATAAATAACATGGCAATTCAAATCAATTGCAACTAGATTTCAATATTATAATAAACCATACTCCCCTCTTTGGGCACTACGTAGGCGCCAACTATGCACCATGTGTCACCCTTGGGTCGCTGCCACGTAGTTGCCAGTAGTGCATGTTGGGAAAAACTTTATAGAGCTATATCTTTAAAACATACAGACATTTCTAGGTATTTATCGATATTATTTTCTAAATTTTGTTTCCTAAATTATCATGCCATTTATAAATTTAAAATAAAAATAAATACAAGGAGAAAATTAAGTTCTTTGACTTAGTTTGATTTAAAAGTCTATCTTAATCAAAAGCAAATATGTAAATCATCAAGTATTTAATTTTTGAATCCTGAAAATCAATAAAATAATTGCATTCAAAGCAATAGACCCTTTTTTCAACATCAAACCCACCTAATCTAAAATTAACATTAAAATCAGGCGGCAATGAGAACTAAGTGAAACTAACATGATATGCATATCAACATACAAATATGACAATAACATTCATGAAAATGCTATGATTCATGTATTTAATGGGACAATTAAGAATGAAGACATGTTATTAGTGGAGCATTGATGTTGATCATGCTCAACTTGCACAAGCAAATTATAAAGTTCACCCCTGATATCGTTGGTGAACATATTTACAAGTTTCCATAACACAAAAATATATATTGTAAAGGAAAGGCCTTTCAAAACCTTGTATCAAATAAAATGACACACTATCTTAACATACTTAATGCCCTCATAAAAGGTTTGATTGTTGGCAATGAAAACAAAAACTTTATTATCCCAATGCATCTTCAGTAGAGTTTAAAGTGGGGAATCAAGATCTTGGGGGTAGAAATCATATCCTCATCCTCTCAAACATCCTATGTGGCATCAATTAGTACTCCATGTCTGCACTAGATAACGAAACCACAATCAATTTCTTTGACATTGAATGTAAACTTCTGGTCACCACAATCTCCATCAAATATGACACTTCAATAAGCTTCGACCCATAAATTATCATGTCTCTTATGGATGAGTCTATTCTCTATAAAATTCTTTGAAATAAGCAAGCACTTGCAATGCACGAGTGCATTGAACTTTTGCACTTCATTCAAAACTAGCATAAAAGCCAAAAAATGAAAGTAATCTCTGGAAGATTCATGATGAGATAAATTAGTTCTTTGATAAACCTCTAGTTATTATTAGAATCATCATACAAGGGTGAATCAACATCCCAATCACATCTCTAGTTCGTGTCCCAAAAGTTGAGTTTCATGAAGCTAGTCCAACATATACTTGTGTTCAAATAGCACCAACATGTCTAGATAATGGTCAAACTCAATACCCAAAAATTAATTTTGATTCCCATATCCTTGAGAAAAGATTAATTTTGAAATGACTTCTCACCAGAGAAATTTCATCACGACCGTTCACTATCAATAAACTATCATCAATATGTATTGCTAGAAAAATGCATCCATTAGCAACAGGCTCTACCAAGACGAAGGAATCCATAGAAAAACACTTTAAAAAATTCATATTATGGCTAAATTTCTTAAAATTCTCCTATTTGGTTGGTTTGAGACCAGAAATTGCTTGATTGAGCTGGCAAAGTTTTCTAGATATCCCTTGCCCTAGAGGTTACTCCATAAACACATGTTTCATGATATCCTCATAAAGAACATGCATTATTGACATAAAGTTGATTGAGCATCCAATCTAGATTACTAAAATAAAGATTAAAACTCAAATAGGATTCAAAAAAACCATCATATATAAGTTTTAAAAGTAATTAATGCCACATGATTGGCTTGTATTGACTGATTGTAACATTAGGATTAGAGTTGATGGTATCAACTGAATTGAGAGTGTGATGAGTTAAAAACTTTCAAATATTTTTGGATCCCCAATTTTGATTCCATAACAACTTTCAAGTGAGGTATTTACAATTTTGATCTCAAGGGGAGTTTTGTGAACTCGACGCATACAAGTATCAGACATTGTAATGTCTAGATATCATCTAATGCATATGGATATTGCCTAATTATCGCCATACATTGGTGTGGATATCAGATATTCAATATCCACATCCGATATTGATTAATCTAAAATATAAGCCATATTCATGAATCATTTATCATGTTTAAGCGCTGATAAAGACTATAACAATGAGAATATCTATTCTATTGGGTTAAATATGGTGAATCTATGACTAACTTCTTACATGCATTATTTCTTACATTTTGATTATATTATGAGACTAACCCCATTTGACTTCTTGGAAGTTAAATGGTTGAATTCTCACATTTTTATGAGTTATATGGATGTAAGGACTTAGGTAAAGTTTAATGGGATTATGGATACAAACTATCTAGAAGGAGAAGAAGAAAAGGAGTACTCCAATTTTTTAGGAGGTTGGTTAACCTTTTTCCACCTTTTTAGGAAGTCAATCAAACCTTTATGCCCTTTTAGGAATATGGTCAAGCCTTTTCCACCTTTTTAGGAGGTTGGTCAAGCCTTTCCACCTTTATAGGAGATTAGTCACTCCATTTCTCTTGGAAGTCAATGACAGTCAAAGTGATTCTTGACAAGTCAAAGGTGGTCAAGATCATTCTTAAAAGATCAAAGAGGTCAAATTTCTTCTCCTTTACTTATCATTAATTAATTTAGATCTTTCTTATTTTTTTAGAAAGAATCCATATATATAGGAGGAGAGAGAGGTAAACCCACGTCTTAGGGAAGTGGTAAGGTTACCACCTCATAAAGAGTCGTCAACCTACCCCCTTATGAGATGGTTTTGGGGCCCACCTCCTTAAAAGGGGGTCTCTCACCTCTTAGGAGGTGGTATGGTCGTAGCCTATGGATTTAATCTCCATCATTCATTTGGTGGCACTCAAAAAGACTAAATCTCCACCTATAAACCTAACATATAAAAAGAGTTTTCTTTTTCTTTTTTTGGTTATTTTTTTGCTCTCTCTTAGCATCAGGATGCCAGAAGGAAAAGGATAGCCTTAAACCTAAGCTTGGCATTTTTTGGTCTCAAGTTTTTTGTGGAGGCAAGATCATATTGAGGATCGAGATCGTAACAACTCTAGCATTACCTGACCTAGAACTGGGATAAAAAATAGGATTTGTGTTGAGGATTTGGATCTAATTTTCTCTTGAAATCCCCTCCATGGATATTGTAAACCCTATTTAAATTTTTATATTTGAGATTTGTTATCTTTTCTTCAAAAAATCTCTCATATTTACTTGATTTCCTATTACACGATTTCCCCATTTTTCACCATTCTTCCATCATTTTCCATTCTAGAATTCTCATCTCTTCATTCCATCATTCATTTATCAATATTTTTCTCATTATTTCTCTTAGAATATAAATATTTATCTATTTCTCATTTCATTCATACCATATTCTATTTCTTAGTCCTTTTATATTTCTCAAAAATCCCGTCTACCGTTGTTTTTCTTTATGATCGTATCTCTACTCCCTAAAAGCACTAATCTCATTACCTAGGCTCCTTGAGAATTTGACTCTTAATTTACCATTATACAAAGTGAGGAAATATAAATTGTTTTTTTCATGAAATCTATTCAAAACAATGATTAAGAATACCCCAAAATTGAGTTCATCAGGGGGAGCATTAAAGATTGATGTGCATGATGAATGGAAACCATGTCAACTTGAAATATTCGTGGTCCAAAGATTTCTAAATCTATTTGAAAACTTGATCCTTTGTTGAGAAAAACTTTACTTCAATACAACATGAAATTACTTGATCTCTAATAAAATTACTTGAGCTGAACATGACGAATGATGTAGACAAATCAAAGCCAAAAAAACATCGCATGATAGTATTTTAAAAGAGACTAGCCAATCAACATACATGTAAACTTCCATTTCACCTATAACGGCTTCTTGAGACAACTACTCGATGAAATTCTTGATGCAATTCAAGCCACAATAAGCATCTAACATCTAGTTCGGGAAATTCTCAATGACATAATTTGAAGTTTATAAATAAAGAATCATCCAACCAATATATGCATGGTTTTTCAAAGTACAAGAATTCATCATCTTTTGTATGCCCTCTCTCTTCATGCACTGTTCTTTGAGGCTCCACCTCTTTTTTTCTTTCATGGTATCAGAGCCATCCAACAAACTCACAATCCTCTAGCCAAAAAATCAAAATAAAGTGAATCATCACAAACTCTAGATCTTCTACTAATCCCCTAGATCTCTACGTAGAGATCTAGGGGATTAGTAGAAGGGTGTAGGAAGAGCTCTCATTCATTTCAGTTAGAATGAAAAGAAGTATATCCCACATCATCAACCATCTAAGAATTCTCATCGAAGAACTCAATATTCAAGGAGATCATCGATCGATAAAGATTACCACTTCAGGCAAGTGTGAACTACTCAGGTTGCATGGTTCTAGTGCTTGTCATTTAAAATCGCCTCGCCATGCTCACATTCCTTTCAAAAGAATGCAAGAAAAATATTATCGCCGTATTTATTTATTAAAGAGCTCTATTTTCAAGAATTAATCAGGTTTTTCTCTTTAATTGTGAGCTATAATAATTACAATTTGAAATGTTTCCAGATTAATTTCTTCTCTTTTACGTGTTTATTTAATTTTGGGAAGGGCAAGATGGTCCGAATTCTTTAGGGATGTAAAGGTTAAGAATGAAATACTAAACAGATAGGGGTTTTACGTAATTTGCAAATTTCCTTAGTTACTGAGGCGAAGGATCGGGAAATGATTTTGGAGAGGCATCAGGAGAATTCGAGAATATTGTCGCTTTATCCTCCCTCATCTCGAGTTTTCTGTAGAATCGTTCTTCCTGCGATCTGAAGGTAGGCGCCTTCTTTCTTGATATCTCGGCGCGGGGATCTGTTGACCTTGCTGAATCCGCTCATTTGGACGATTCTTTTGAAACACGTCCCTTTTTCCAGCGATCTTGTGCCTCGATTTGTTATGTAGTTTCCCTTTTCGTGCTGTAGTAATTGCGGTTTATTTGCATTGGAGTGCGAGGTTCACGGCGCTAAATTTGTTCTCTCTCTGCTCCGGCCTTGCCATGCGTAGATAGATCTTTATGTGTTCCTGGAGGGTTTCGTCATTTGATATGTGCTAGTTCCTGGAGGGTTTTGCGATGCGTAGATAGAATCAGTCTAGCGGAATAAAATCAATCTTCTATAGATATGTGCCACTACTTCATTTGAAAACGGTTGCTGTTTCTCGTCGCTGACTGCGGTTTAATTTCTTCGTTTCGGTTATACCTTATCTATATCCTTGGATCTGTTTCATGCGCTTGATTTTCTGAAGGCACTGCGTTTGACCTTAGTTTCCCCTTTTTAGTTTCAGACGAATGATTCTGACTAGGCCTCGCAAAACGAAAAAAATATCCACGTTTTCTCAATTTAATTTCCAGGCGGTCTTATTGGGATTTTTTGGAATTATGTTTATTTGACAATAATGTGTTATTATTAAATGCAGAATATTAGGAGAAGACGAGGCATTGAGGACTGATCAGAACTCTAAACTAGAAAGGAGAGTAAGGAGTAAGAGAGAGAGAGAAAGGTGTGAAGATGGGGGGAGGAATGGAAGTGAACAAGAACAAGTTCATTGAGGATTGGAACAGCGGCCGCGAGAATCTTGAGTTCAATTTCCGCTGGACCCGCCGCAACCTCGCTATTGTCGGAATCTTTGGAATTGCCCTGCCCATCCTTGTCTACAAGGGAATCGTCAAGGAATTTGTTAGAACTTCGCTTTCTTTCTTCATTTTTATCTCTTTTCTTTAATATTAGCTATTTTTTATACCGTTTATGTAGAGATTTTTGTTGCTTTTGCTCATGGTGAATTTCATAAGTGAAGCGTGTCTTTGGTTTTCTTGTAGCACATGCAAGACGAAGATGCCAGAAGGCCACCGAGGAAATTCCTTTGAGATAAATCCTTCTTTTGGCTTTTGTGCTGATGCTATTCCATGAAACTGACTTGGTTCGGATGGTTTGTTTCTTGCTATCTTAGTGTATTTCTTATGCATTTCATTTCTTCCTAATATCCTTATAAGAGCTCCTTTTCAATATCTTTGTCAGAGCTCTTTGCTCAGCAATAAAAAGATGGTATTATCCTTTATCAAGCTTCCTCTACTTCATTGAATTTGGCCTCTTACTAGAAAATAAAAGTTTCAAAAGGCAATTCTATCTCCGTCCAGGTTCTTATTGATCTCTCACGAAGTTCGTATTAAAAAACCAGGATATATTTTTATTTCATGTGGGTTGCAGAGGTGCTCTTAGAACTTATGAATCGGCATATATTTTACTTTTTAGTCATCGTTAATGAAAGTTTTGCGCCTCGTACTTTTTAAATTCTAGTGGGTCTTCTAGATGTAGGTTAGTGCTGTGATTATGCCTAAATTACAAATTATCTAAACTAATTTATTTGTGATGATGATTAGAAATACAAGAGCTGTCTGGTAGAACTTCAACAGCTGACTTGGGAGTTAGAATGCGCAAGATTGATCAATTGGTGAATCAGATGGTCAATCCTAGGGGACTGATCTGATGTCCCAGACTGAAAAAGGAACCTCATATTTAAGGAGATAAGAGTGAGATAGAGATAATGAAATGTGTTAGTGTAGTGGGTTAGGGGTTAATGAGTCCCTATTCTATAAGCCCATTAACCCACTCTTATTTCTCTCTTCCTATGGGTATAAAACCCACTTGTTACTCTTAAATCGTTATTTTTTTATTATGCATCTCTTCTACATGGTGGAAAGACTCCGTAACTCTCTTGAATCAATACATCGTAAAAAAGAAACTCCGTAAAGAATAACTCCGAATACCGAGAATACAAGAAGTAACCGAATAGACGATATTAACAATCTCTCTCCGATAATCCTTCTTCTCGTCCGAGGCGCCTCTGTAATCCTCCGTCAGTCGCCCTCCTTCCTCCCCTCTCTCTCCCCTTTCCCAAGAAAAGGTAATGAAAGAAAAAGATCCCGATCCTAACTACCGCGACGCTTTTTATTCCTCCACGACATCGTCCCGAAATCGTTATTTCTGCCCTCCATACTAACGACTTCACACGTGGGCTCACCCGTTCGAATAATCCCTGCTGGCCACGATGGATTCGCCCGTGGTCCCACTCCTTTCTCCCTTATTTAGGCGATTATGCTTCCGACGATAATACGTCAATACGGGTGTCTTACCATCTCTCCCTACCAAAAGTTTCAGCTTGTCCTCAAGCTGAAATTCCGGAAAACGTTGATGAATCAGGCGGGCCAACTCTCAAGTTGATTCGTAATCAGGCAGGCCTTTCCATTGTACGAGTACCAGTTGCTCCGGTTTGGAACCCCTGATATCCTTGATTTGCAGGGGTTCAACAACCCATTCGAGGTCATCAGTCACTGTCGTAGGTAGAGGTAACACCCGATCTGAGTTGCCCACCACTAGTTTTAATTGAGAAACATGGAAGACCGGATGAAGGCATCTCTCGGGCGGTAATGCCAACTTATAAGCGACCGGGTTGATCCGCTGAATAATTGTATACGGACCGAAGTATTTGGGAGCCAATTTTTCATTGTATTTCTTGGATAACGTCCGCATACGGTAAGGCCGTAACTTCAGGTAGACTATGTCTCCCACGCTGAAAACGAAGTCTCGCCGCTTAGAATCCTTGGTAGCCTTCATATTGTGCTGGGCATTCGACTGTTGTTCCTTTAAAAGCGTTAAGACATGGTCGCGTTCTTGTAAGTAGCAATCTATATCATCCACCGGCAATTTCGGGTTGCCATAACGACACAGCGCTGGCGGGTCTCGACCATACACAATGTGGAAGGGGGTCGTACGAGTACTTACGTGGTAAGAAGTATTGTAACAAAATTCAGCCCACGGGAGCCATGAATGCCATGACGCTGGTTTGGTAGAAGAAAAACACCTGAGGTAATTTCCCAATCTTTTATTTACCACCTCAGACTGGCCATCGGATTCTAGATGATACGCCGACGTAAAATTTAGTTTCGTTCCCTGTAACTTATGAATTTCTTTCCAAAAAGTTCCCATAAAAATGTTACTCCGATCAGAAACGATCGATTTGGGGATACCGTGCAACCGAATTATCTCCTTGACAAATAATCGCGCCAGACCTTTAGCGTTGAAAGGATGTCGCAATGGCACAAAGTGACTATACTTTGATAAGCAGTCAACGATGACCCAGATGGTATCAAATCCGTCCGATCGCGGCAATGCTTCAATGAAATCCATAGAAATATCTTCCCAGATATTCTGCGGTATGGGTAATGGCTGCAGTAATCCCGCCGGAGATAGAGAGTTAGTCTTGTTTATCTGACATATTTGGCATTCATTCACATGGCGTTTAATATCACCCTTCATTCCAACCCAATAAAACTGGCCTGCCACTCGTTTATACGTTTTGAGGTAACCCGCATGCCCTCCCACCGAGCTGTCGTGGAATTCGTTTAGGATCGTATTAATGAACGGGGAACCCCGGGCTATCACTAGTCTTCCCTTGTACCTTAACTGATCATGGCTGATGGCGAAATGGGACGGAGTCTCAGGACTATCTTCCAGCTGATTGATAATTTTTCGAAGAGTCTGGTCTTGACGTGCTTCTCGGCCGATCGCCAACACATCCGACAAAAATAGCACCGATATATCCTGTAGATTAGCCTCATTTTCCTTGGATTCCGGAATCATCCTTGACAATGCGTCGGCTACCTTATTAGTTCGACCTTCTCTATACTTGACAGTGAATTGAAAACCCATTAATTTCACTAACCACTTGGCAAATTGACTCGAGATCTCCTTTTGCTCCCAGAGATATTTTAGGCTCATTTGATCCGAGCGGATCATAAAGGGTCTATGGGTTAGATAATGCTTCCATTTCTGCACGGCCATCACGATGGCGAGTAATTCTATTTCATAAGCAGACTTGGGTGCTTTAGTTTGCGGTAATCCATGACTGTAAAACACCACAGGTCGTCCGTTATGTACCAACACCGCGCCTATGCCGAAGTTAGAAGTGTCCTTTTCAACCACAAAGGGTTGAGAAAAATCCGGTAGCGCTAACACAGGGGTAGTAGATAAGGCCTTCTTGAGGCGTTTAAACGCATTTTCCGTGTCCTCTGTCCATAACAATTTGCTCATCTTTGTTAATGAAAACAACGGTCTCGCAATAACGGCATAATTTCTGGACGAATTTTCTATAGTATCCTGCCAAACCCAGAAAACTACGTACATCCTTGATCGTCTTAGGTAGAGGCCATTCGATAATGGAACGGACGTTCACTTCGTCAGTGGACACACCAGCCTCCGAAATCTAGTGACCCCAGTTATTCTAGCCTTCTCTGTCCCAGCTGGCATTTCTTCGTGTTGACATGCAGCCAGTTTTCCTGAAGGATTGAGAAGACTAGGATGAGGTGTTCCTCATGCACAGTGACGTCCGTGCTATAAACTAATATATCGTCAAAGAATACCAACACAAACTTCCGCAAATAAGGCTTAAAAATCCGATTCATCAAGGATTGGAAGGTAGACGGTGCATTACATAATCCGAACAGCATAACCTTGAATTCATAGTGGCCTTCATGAGTTTTGAAAGCTGTCTTCGGTATATCCCCTTCCTTCATCCGAATTTGATAATAGCCCGAATGCAAATCCAGCTTCGAAACCTTACTACCATGCAGCTCATCAATTAATTCATCGACGACGGGAATCGGAAATCTGTTCGAGACGGTCAGTTTATTTAGCACCCAATAATCTACGTATATACGCGTAGGGATGGGACTCGCGTAGGGACTCTTCGAGTGCTGAATAAATCCCGCTGCCATAAGCTCTTTAACCAATTTCTCTATTTCGTTTTTTTGGTCATAGGAATAACGGTAGGGTCGTTGGTTAACCACAGGGGCTTTGGGAAAGAGAGTGATAGCGTGGTCGATCTCTCGGTATGGCAGTAATTCGTCTGGTTCTTGGAAGACAACATGGAATTGGACTTGGAGTTTTTTAGTCCAAGTGGTATGTGCCAAGGCGTCATGCACCTCATTCTGCACTCCTTCTAAAGGATACAATACGCCATAAAAATGCTCCCGACAAATATATCCTTATCAATATTGTTGCAATCAACCATCTGCCTATGAAGATTGGGATCCCCCCGTAGGACATGGACTTGCCCATCCACCATAAATTTCATGACGAGATTTCGGAAATGCTGGTGGACCCACCCGATGGTATCCAACCATTGCTTTCCCATGATTACATGGATGCTTGTAAGTGCCAACGACAAGAACTCGTCGATAATCATAATGCCCTGTGTGATAACGACCACTTCTGAATATTTTCCCTTTCCAACTACAACTGGTCCATCACCAAGAACGATGCGATATGGTGGCATTGGGGATAACGATAAACTGAGCTCCGCTGCTAACTTTTCACAAATGAAGTTATGGGTCGCCCCTGGGTTGATGAGAATTACGACGTCCCGATCGCGTATTTTTCCTTGTAACTTCATAGTAGATCGTTTGGACAACCCGTGTACTGAATTACACGAAACAGAAGCAACGTAAATACCATTCACCTCCGTCGAATCGATGTCTACCGGTGCCCAGTCCTGATCACTGTGGTCGGCTTCCCCTACGTCATCATCATGGACCAATAAGATGTTAAGTTGCTTTCTACACTTATGGCCCAGACGCAAACCTTTTGTCACAATGAAAACAAAGCCCTTTTGTCTTTACGAGCTTGGAATTTTGCATCCGTCAATCTCAACTGCCGCTTAGGAGGATTAGTAGTCGGAGTTAAACTAATCGTCCGTGACACATTGGTGGGCGGAGTGGTGCCCGTGCTACTGGTTTTACCTCTGTCAACGGTATTCGGGGTATAAGTGGGATTATAACCTCCTTGCTTCCGATAGCTTTTTTTCATAGTCGTCAGCGGGGCCGATTGCTCGGGAGGAGTTGAGGATCTCATAACATGCCAATTGGCGTGAAGCTGTTTTTCCATTTTTAAAGCGGCATCCATTAACGCCGCTAATCCCTTAATTTTGAGGACATCCACATGTGATCGTATCGCTAATGTGAGTCCTTTCAAGAAGACTCTCTCCAAAAACTTGGGTTCTAAATCAGGAATTTGCAAAGATAATTTCTCGAACTCGGTGCAGTAAGACATAATAGTACTACTTTGCTTAATATCCATGAGTTTTTCTAGAGCTAACTCTAGATCGAAAGAGTTCCATCGTTCATCCAATTTGGATCGGAACTCTTGCCACGTATGGATCTTATCATTCTTTTCTGTCCACATGAACCAGTCTAACCCCGGTCCATCTAGATACAACATGATAGTACTCATGCGCTCTGTTTCCTTGATATCATTGAGTACAAAGTACCTTTCCGCTTGTTGGAGCCACGTCTCCGGATTCTCACCGTAGAAAGGGAATAATTCCCCTTTTTTTTATTTTATCACACTACTAGAGGTCGCAATCGGGGGTAAAACTTGATCCACTGTTTGTTTCTCCTCACCAGAAACTTCAGGTATGGGAACCTTCCCCAGCTTAGTCGAAACCGTACTGGTTAGTGATTGCATTTGGAGCAACATTTGTTGGAACATACCTTGCGTAGACACCTGCATCTGTTCCAGAGTGGCATGTGTAGATGCGTGAGCCACCTTCAATTCATCGATTTGCATAATTTTTTATTTCAACTCTTCCACCTGAGTCGTCAGCTTTTCTATGACTTCGACCGTATGCTTAGCCATGCAGAAGAACCAGGCTCTGATACTAAATGGAAAGACTCTGTAACTTCTTGAATCAATACACCGTAAAAAAGAAACTCCGTAAAGAATAACTCCGAATACCGAGAATACAAGAAGTAACCGAATAGACGATATTAACAATCTCTCTCCAATAATCCTTCTTCTCGTCCGAGGCGCCTCCGTAATCCTCCGTCAGTCGCCCTCCTTCCTCCCCTCTCTCTCCCCTTTCCCAAGAAAAGGTACTGAAAGAAAAAGATCCCGATCCTAACTGCCGCGACGCTTTTTATTCCTCCACGACATCGTCCCGAAACCGTTATTTCTGCCCTCCATACTAACGACTTCACACGTGGGCTCACCCGTTCAAATAATCCCCGCTGGCCACGATGGATTCGCCCGTGGTCCCACTCCTTTCTCCCTTATTTAGGCGATTACGCTTCCGACGATAATACGTCAATACAAGTGTCTTACCACATGGTATCAGAGCCCTAAGGCTCTGATTCTCAGGCTCGACATTGCCCAACCGCAGCACCTGCTGTGTGAAGAAACTGCGGCCTGCTCCGTGATTTTCGTCCTGCTCCATCCTGCTCTGCGATAAAGTCTTTCTCGACATTTATCGTGATTTTCGTCCTGCTCCGCGATTCCAGAATTGGTCGTCCGGCCTGCTCCGCGAGGTAAGTTAAACTCTCGTCGACCTTGATCTGGAGTGGTAGAGGAGGAGGCAATTGTGGACCCGTTCTTCTCCTTCAATTGAGCTCCCTTAGAAGGCAACTTTGTGCGGCAACCATAAGTGTTTCTTGAGGCAAAGAACTTCCTCCTCTCGGCGGAATTATCCACGAATTTCCTCCTATCGTCGGAATTTCCTCCTCTTGTGCGACAAACTGTCCCCTCAGGTACTGCCTTGTCGCGAACCCATTCTCACGAGTTATTCTCCTCCTCGCGTGTTCTTCTTCTCGCGCCTTCTCCGTTCTTCTTCTCGCACGGTGAAGACGTTCTCCGAGTGTTCTATCGAGTGAAGGCGTTCTACGAGTGTTCTCCTTAGCCACTAGAAGCACTGCTATCCGGAGTGGCTCTGACAGACGCACATCATGGCTAATTCTACAGCCTCCAACGTGACTACAGGGTCTAACCTACCTGACCCTAAGATTACTGCCTTGGTTTTCACTGACGCTGATTTCGTAGAGAAGCCGCCGTCCCACAAGATTGGCATCTCTCTGCCAATTCCGTCCGATACCTAGCGGCTTCGAGGGCCAAACATCCTCCAGTGGATGACGTTTATTGAGATCACGCTCCAGGCTCGACTTTTGTTCAAGCATTGCAGTCATCCTCCCCTGTCATCAATGAGTTCGCACTTTGTCGCCTGGCAAGCCGAGGAACATTTTATTCGGGGCGGCTTCTCAATCAGACTCTTCATCTCGATGTCTACTCTAAGTTCTGGAACCATCTTACTGTCAAAGATTTTTGGGATCAAGCGAAGGCTTTTGGAGGATTTGACAAGGACAATTGGCGTATGTTTGGCATCGTCGATCATCTTGGCCGCTTGACCCAGGGTTCTATGTCGATCGTAGACTATTCCATGGCTCACCGAGAGTTATGGGATGATATTGATTACTATGCAACCCGGTGAGCAGACGGAGAAAGCTGATCGGCGTGTTACACTTTGCATTAGTCTTCTGGCATATCTCAATGGCCTAAACCTTGACTATGTTGACATCCGTCGTCGAGCGCTCCACTGCCAAGAGGGTCTCCCTAATTTTAATGCTCTGGTTCAAGAAACTGACGGAAGAGGAGAGCCACTCTAAGTTACATCCGTCTCTACCCGTCTTATCGTCAGAATCGTCAGCTCTCCTTGCACGTCCATTGTCCGCAAATGCTCTGTCATCTAAGCCAAAGCCGAAGCTTATTTGCTCCTACTGCGGCAAGCTCGGGCACATTAAGGAAAAGTGCTATCGTCGCAATAGAGATCTTAGACTTGCACGGGATGCGCCGGAGATCACGGACAAGACCCTTGTGGCTGAGTCTTCCTCTACATCCACACCGGGTCCCTCATCGGTTTCCATGGAGCAGTTACAAGCCGATTTAGCTCGTCTTACCTCCTTGGTGTCCTCCCTTTAGTCTCCCTCTATCGCTTCTGACGGATCGTTTTCGTGCGTCGTTAAAACACAAAAACGTTGGTCAAACAAAATTTATAAAAACTAAACTCACAGAGATAAGATATAAAATCAAGTAATGTGTAAGTATCGGGTCGATCCACAGAGAGCAGGGTTGACTTTAATCGCTGAGTTGACTTCATCAAACTTAGGTTTAAAATGGGTTTTAAAGAAGTAAATATAAGATGTAATGAATAGAAATGATATAAATAGACTAAATAAGAAGTTTTAAGAATTTAATTCTCGGGTTTGACTGAGAAAAGTCAAAAGTCAAAGTCAAAGCATTGACTTTTGATGAAAAGTAGGTGTTCTGTAAAATTAGAGAACCAAACAGTGTCAGAAGATTAAGAAAATTATATATTCAGAAACTAGAGAGAAAATGGAATTTATTGATATATAATTCGTGATTTTTAGATAATAATTGGATTTACTATGAATTATTGAAAATCAAATATCAGAAAATCCCCAAAATGAATACCTTAGAGGAAATCTTCAAATTGACTAGTCAAATGAAAGCCAAATCTTAAAATTTATATGTCAATGGAAAGCTAAGAACTAGAGGAATCTAAAGAGACCAAAATGATAGAATTCTATTTGTAAATTGAAAGTAATTGACCCCGAAAGTCAACGTTTGACTTCTTATGAAAGATGAACAATCCTTGGTCAAACATCAAGTTGGAGGGTCAAATAAACTCAGAATTTGATGAATTTTATATCCACGGAAAGCTGATGAAAAGAGGAATCCAATGAAATATAATCAAAGAGATATCCTATTTTCAAAATCAGCAACTTTTCGGACTAAAATTTGGGGAAAATGAAGAACACGATGAACTAATTTGCAAAATTAAACTTCTAAATCTAATAAAAACTCAAGTTTCCTCCTGATAATCGATCGAATCTTACTACTAACCCGATTTCCACAAGAATGGGGCTTCAATTCTCGTGGATTGAAGCGAATTTGCTCGGATTCTTCCTCGCAGACGTTCGGAATTCAAGGGGAAGTTTTGATGAAATCAAGGAGAAATTCGCGATTAGTCCCGCTCCAATTGCTTCGCAATCGAGTCTAAACGCGGGGGGATCACGATGAACTAGAGATCTTTCCTCGAAATTAGCTTAATTCCTTCACGAATCGATCAAAAGCTGAAGAACAAAGGGAGAAATACATGGGTTTTTAAAGGGAAATTTTGCTCGAAGATCATGGCCGATTGATGCGGTCGTGGGGGCGATTTGCAAGGGTCGTGGGAGCGGTTCCTTAGGGTGACGTCGTAGCTTCAAGATTGGCCACGAATTAGCCTTAATTTTGCCACGATTTTTGCTTCATCATAGCCACGATTTTTGCCACGATCGGGCGTCAATCGTGCTCCAGATTCTCAAGCAGATGATGTCTGACGATCGTGGACTGATTTCGCGATGAATGATGTGCGATTGCGGCTCGATCGGACCGCGATCATGGAGTTCTTCCACGACTCGTCTGGACTGTCCGATGGCGCTTCCGGTAAGTGGACAATCGCGATCTCCCGATCCAGTGCGCCCAATCGTAAGGAGGGTCCACCGCTTGATGGCGATCCACCGCCCGATGAAGATCGTGCGGCTAATCATACCCGTGCGTTTGATGAAAATCGGACGCCTCATTTGCGTCCACGTGTCGGCCTGCGGATCTTCGTGGATGATGCAGAATCTCGATCGTTGATGAAGCCACGTGTCCGATGGTGAGCCCTCGATCATCGTCACTTAAGCTGCTTTTCCCGCACGTGCCTGATTTCATGATCGCGTGGACTCGAGTCCACACGATTGACGCCTTGCCATCAGGGCCGACCGAAATCCGACGCCTGTCGTGCCGCCACGCGTCTTGCAAGGTAAGAACCGTGTGGGAACATAGTCCCACACGGAAAGAAATTTGGGACAAAACGCGGATAAATAGGGGGGCTCCCCTCTATTACCAATTGCATTATCGCCCCCCCCCCACTGTTACCAGGGCCCACTATACCCGTGGGCCCTCCACGTGCCATCCTTACCTGCCACGTGGCGCCCCTCACGGGCGTCCGCGTGGCCTCCTGCCACGCATCAACGCCACTGCGCCTCGCGCGGGCCACTCGGGCTCTGCCACGTGGCCTCAGTGCCGCGTCGCACCTCGAGGTGGTCCCGCGCGCCACGTCAGCCGCCGGTCACCACGTCACCCTGCAGGTAAGTAAAATCCCCTTTTTCTCGATTTTAATAAGGAAAATAAAAATCAAATAAAAAAATCCAGAAAAAGGCATAAAACTTCAGAAATTCATAATTTAAAATATACAACTCCTTTTTAATCCAAATTTTCTCCTTTGGATCACAAATTCTTTTCTTTTTAATATCATATCATTTAAAATATATTTTGAAAGAAGAAATCAAGATGAATTAGAATTTACTTAAATCATTTCTCATTAAACATTCTAAATCATAAATTCATCATGAAATTATCTTTCCAAACATTTACTAAAGTAAAAAATCATTCAATAACAAAGATTAACTTCTATTAATTTAAATAAAAGATTAATCATCTATTAAGCATGAAATTATCCCTAATTTATGCATAAATATCAACTTTAGTGAAATGACATGCCAATGGAGAAAATTCCTAAAAAGTATGATAACATGCATCATATTCACATAAAATAAGCATGAATATGAGTTAATTAGGATAAGAATTCAAGTTATAAATGCATGTTATCAGCTTCCTTCGGGAATTTTCGGTATGTCTTTATATCCTTTTCCTGACGATTGGTAATGTAGTACAACTGCTCTCGCAGCTCCTTTAGTGTCAGACACTACCTGGGTGCTTGATACGGGGGCCACCAAGCATATGACCCCGTTCAATCACCGGCTCGTCTCCTTTGAGAAGCATGTTGGGAGCCGGTCAGTTCTCATAGCTGGTGGAGGACGTCTCAAGGTGGCTGGCATCGAGGCCATCCTTGTGGGATGGTCTCGGCGTCGTCCGCAATGTTCTTCATGTTCCTTCACTCCGCATTGTGCTTATGTCTCCACAGCATCTCGTTGATGACTTATCTCGCTCCTTTCATCTTCGGCCTGATGGAATGTTCTTATCTGACAAGGTGGGGAATACTACTTTGATTAGATCGGAGCGGGGGTTGTTGTGGCTGGATGATGGAGGACATTCATGTTTCATGGTCGACCGTAGTCTGCGACCGGTCGACGAGCAGCGTGAAGCCGTCTTCATCTCACACACCAGCGACTTGGGCATCCGTCTTTCTCGACTTTACAACATTTGTTTCCGTCTCTTTGTACGGGGTTGGACCCGAAGACAGTGATTTGTGAAGCTTGTCAATTAGCAAAGCATCGTCGTGCCTCTTTCACTCCCTCTATTTCTCACACAATGACTCTGTTCTTTCGGATCTATAGTGATGTATGGGGACCGGCTCCACAAGCTGGTTTGAAAGGACATCGTTGGTTCTTGATCTTCATGGATAAGGCCACTCGGTACACCTGGACATACTTGCTGATTGCAAAATTAGCGGTTGCAGAGACAATTCATCAGTTTTGCATTATGATTGAGACTCAGTTCGGTCGTCAGATCCTGCGTTTTTACTCTAACAATGCCCGCAACTTCTTCAACGCCAACATGAGTTTGTTTTTTGCCTCTCAGGGCATACTTCATGAATCCTCCTGTGTGGCGACTCCGGAGCAAAACGGCATCGCCGAGTGTCGCATTGGGTATATTACGTTGACGGCGCGCACTCTCCTACTCAACTACAGTGTTCCCTAGAATTATTGGGGCGAGGCGGTTTTGACGGCATCTCATCTCGTCAACCGTCTCCCTTCCCAAAGTCTGGAGTTCAGCCGTCTGATCGACCGAATGGCCGTGGCTTTTTTGGCTGTGATGTTGCGGACAGATCTGCTTCCTCGAGTGTTCGGCTGCACTGCATATGTCCATGACACCACCCCAGCGCTGACGAAGTTGGATGCGAAGGCGCTTAAATTCATCATTGTGGGTTATTCTTTGCTCCAAAAAGGGCTACAGATGCTATCATCCATCCACCCGACGGTTCATCGTTTCGGCTTGTGTCACCTTTGCCGAACACCAACCTTTCTATGAAATCTCCTCCCCTCTACCCCCTATTACTTACCTTGAGGATCCTGTGGCTCCCCACTTAGAGTTTGTTCCGTTAGAGGTGCCTACTGCTCCATCGCTAGCACTTACTCCTCCTGTTTCGCCCGCACTTGGCCTTCCTTCTGCCTTTGTGCCTATTGTCTCCTCCCCAAAATCAACTTCTACGTCCTCCTTTGTCACCTGTCATTCCTCCGTCATCTCCCCGAGTCATCTTCGATACCCCTCTTGTGTCACCCTCTCCTCCACCAAATGCCTCTCTTCCTCCTAATGCT
>CM044109.1:18310043-18472467 GCA_024174645.1 Lemna minuta | reverse complement strand
TTTGAAGAGGAGATCCAACCATCCTGGAGACCGTGTGGATACCGCTAGAGGCTAGACACTTAAATAGCTTCAAGAACTCTTTCAAGGAAACCCGTAAGTATGGTTTCTCATACATATTAGATGATAAGATCATCTCGTTCTGGTGGCTTGGTATTTTTGAATGTCTCGATTCAATGTTTTCCGCTGCATTTGATGTTTTGATCAAAAATTTTGGAAAGTTATTGACCTTAGATCTCATCATCTTCTTCGTCTCTGGTTGATGACGATGATGACTTGCCCATTTCTCTCCGTAAAGGGACTCGTCAGTGCACTCGCAACCCTCTGTATCCTCTCTCCCACTACATGTCCTTCGAGCAGTTGAGTCCCCTTACAAGCTTTTCTTGTCCCGCATTGATTTGGATCACGTCCCACGCCGCCTTGTTGATGTCATCGCTTCTCCTTGTTGGAAGGCGGCGATGGACGATGAGACGCACGCTTTGCTCAAGAGTCATACTTGGGAAGTTATGCCACTTCCTCCTGGCAAGCATGCCGTTGGTTCATGCGAAGAAGCATCACGCTGATGGTACCCTTGCGTGTCTCAAGTCTTGCCTTGTGGCTCAAGGCTTCACCCACTGTATGACATTGACTACTTCAAGACCTTTCTCCGGTGGCCAAGATGGATACCGTTCGCCTCTTGCTAGCTCTGGCTGCTCGCTTCCAAAGGGCTCATCCACCACCCGATGTGAAAAATGCCTTCCCCGCACGGTGATTTGACTGGAGGAGGTCTATATGCAGCACCCTCCCGAGTACTCTCTTGGTCCTTCTGGGGATGGTTTGTCGCTTGCTGAAGTCCCTCTATAGACTCGAGCAGCCACCTGGATGTGGTTTGGGAAATTTACCACCGTCATGCGTGCTCAGGGTATACTCAAGAGTAACGATGACGCGACTCTCTTTTTTCCATCACGGCCTCCGGTGGGGTCGCCATCTTGGTTGTTTACGCGACGACATTCTCGATTACCGGGTCTCAACAGCACTCAAGCGACTCGGGTCTCCGCATCGCGCTCGCGGCTGAATTCCGAGCTCAAGACCCTTCGACCTCTCCGCTATTTTTGGTCTTGAGTTTGCATATTCATCTCCCTAAGATCTTCGTCTCTCAAGAAAAGTATGATGTTGACCTTCTCAAGCTCACCTGTAGATGGTTGATTGTGCTCCAGCTCCCGACTCTTATCGACTCCTAATGTCAAATTGGGGAAAGGCAAAGACTCTCCGCAGGTGAACCATCACCACATCAGTAGTTGGTAGGCAAGCTTCGTACTTAACGCACACTCGGCCCGACATAAGTTTTTGTCGTGAACCTTCTAAGCCGCTCATGCACCAGCCCCAAGAGATCCATCGTCAGCGGCCCATCGGGTTCTCGCCTACTTGAAGGGGTTGCCTTGGGAAAGGTTTGTTGTTTCTTGCAGCTCTTCTTTGGCTGTCCACGCCTCATACAGACGCTGATTTTTCCGCTCGGTGGTTGATTACCGATCTACGATCGGATATTGTACATCTGCCTTCAGCAAATTCTCGCGCTTGAAGAGTAGCAAGCGTGACAAGGTGTCCCGCGCTCGAGTGCAGTAGCCGAGTACCGTGCCCTCGCAGATGGGGCCTCGGAAGGGCAGTGGCTGTACGGGATACTCCACAAGCTTCGTGTGAAGTATGCTGGCCCAATTCATTTCTACTGCGACAACTAGTCCACTATTGCACTAGCGAAGAACCCTGGCCAGCAAGGCCGGATAAAGCACATGGAATGCAACCGCTACTTCTTCAAGGAGTGGATGGATGAGGGTATCTTCGACCTCGAGTTTGTTGCTTCGTCCAACCAAGCTGCAGACGTACTCACCAAGGGGGCTCTCCAACTCTCTACTTATTCGTTCTAAGCATCCAAGTTTGGCATGGCAGATATCCATACCTCGCTTGCGGGGGGCTATTAGTGTAGTGGGTTAGGGGTTAATGGGCCCTATTCTATAAGCCCATTAACCCACTCTTATATCTCTCTTCCTATGGGTATAAAACCCACTTGTTACTCTTAAATCGTTATGTTTTATTATTCATCTCTTCTACAATTATGTTTATATTTATTAACATTCATAAACCTCATGTGGGTGACCCTCTAAGTCAATATATATTATTAGTTAATAACTTGGTAGACTTAAAACACTTTATTTGTCAACCTTTATTAATTATTTACATCAACATATACATTAAATAATCAAGGATCAATTTAAATGAATTGATAATTGAGTTATGAAGCTACACCAAGTAGTCTAAGAGTTATGAAGTATATAAGAACTCTTATAAAGAAACTTGTTGCCATGAGTTATTGACAAAGTGTTTTGTGCGGTCGTTAAAACACACAAACGTCGGTCAAACAAAATTTATAAATCCGAACTCACAAAGATAAAGATATAAAATCAAGTAAAGTGTAAGTACCGGGTCGATTCACACGGAATAAGGTTGACTTTAATTGCATAGTTAACTTGGTCAAACTTAGGTTTTGTTAAAGCCCATTATATCTTTCTCTCCTATTGGGCCTTGAAGGCCACTTTTCTCTCTCCTCTCTATCTCTTACCTCTATATAACATGCGTGCATGTATGTGTCTAATCAAGCAAATCCCTATTTTCATTTTTTCCTCTCTCTCTCGTGTGTTTCTCTCACAGGTTTAAAAGAGGTTTTAAAGAAGTAAAAATAAGATGTTATGAATATAAATGATATAAATATACTAAATAAGAAATTTTAAGATTTAAGATCTAAGATTTGACAGAGAAAAGTCAAAAGTCAAAGTCAAAGCATTAACTTTGACTAACAGTTAAAGTTCTGTAAAATCAGATAATAAAAGATGTCAGATGATTAAAAAAATTATATATTTGAAAACTAGAGAGAAAATAGAATTTATTGATATAGATTTTGTGACTTTTCAATAAGAAATAGATTTACTATGAATTATTGAAAATCAAAGATCATAAAATTCCCAAAATGAATACTTTAGAGAAAATCTTCAGATTGACTGGTCAAATGATATCCAAATCTTGCAATTTATATATTAATAGAAATCTAAGAACTAGAGGATTCTAAAAAGATAAAAATTATCAAATTCCAATTTATATTTTGAAAGTAATTGACCCAAAAGTCAACGCTCAAATTCAGATTGAAAATGAACAGTGCTCGGTCAAACGTTAAATTGAGGGGTCAAATGATCTCGGAATTTGACGAATTTGCTATCCACGGAAAGCTGATGAAATAATAAATCCAATGAAACCAAAATCAGGTGATTCGGAATTATAATAAGAGAGATATCCTTTTTTCACAATCAACAAAATTTCAGACTAAAATTGGGCAAAATTGAAGAACACTAAGAACTAAAACTCAAAATTAAAGATCTAAAGCTACTTAAAACTAAATTTACCACCTGATAATTGATCGAATCTCACTACTAACCTGATTTCTCAAGGATGGGGCTTCAATTCACACGGATTGAAGTGAATTTTTGCATGATTTCCTCCTCGCAAACATTCTGGAATTCAAGGGGAAAATTCAATGAATTCCGATGATGAATCACGATTAATCTTTCTCTAATCGGGTCGCGATTGAGTCTAAACGCAAGGGAATCTTGATGAACTCAAGATTTTGTTCCAAATTTTTCTTAATTCCTTCATGAATCAATCAAGAGTTAAGAAAAACAAGAGGAAATACATTGTTTTTTTAAAGAGAAATTTTGCGAGCAATGTGAGCCGTCCATTTCGCGATGTGATTTGCAGCATCCGATCGCGTGAAGCCGTAGGGAATCTTGGCCCATGACACGGTCCACGTTCTCCTCAAACGAGAGCTGTTTGAAGAAGATTGAAGGCTTATCATGTGTCTCGCGTTGCAATCACAAGCCTTGATTTCTCGCCGATCAAACGAGTCAGTGAGCCACGATCTCGCGATCGTGAGGTTTCTGCCGATCAAACGTCATCGGCGCGTCGAGGTGAGTCCACATGTCTCATTGAGCGTCGTCGATCACTTCACTTAAAGCCCCTTTTAACGCACATGTTTGATATCTCGATCCAGTGTACCCGCGTCCACGCGATGGATGCATCACGATCGCATCCAACGCCCACCGTGCGGCCACGTCACCTGCAAAGGGTAAATTCTGTGGGAACATAGTCCCACACGGAATAAAAAAATGGGGAGAGGTGAGTATATAATGTGGGGCGCAGTAACACATTTGTATTGCCGCCCCAATCTCCTAACTAGGGCCCACTAACCCGTGGGCTCTTCACTCGCCAGCCCCCTCGCCACGTGGCGCCCCTCACGGGCGTCCGCGTGGACCCGCGTGGCCTCCCGCCACGTGTCCGCGCCACCTGCGCACTGCCGTGTGGGCAATGCCAGGCCCTGTCACGTGGCCTCAGTGCCCCATCGCACCCATGCTGGTCCCACATTCCACGTCAGCCTCGCGTGCCACGTCAGCTCCGCGGTCCTGCGGTAAATAAACCCACTTTTTCGTGATTTTTATTAAGAAAAATCATTAAAAATTCAATCAAAAATCAAATTAAAATCCGAAAAAGGGTAGAAACTTCAGAAATTTATAACTTTAAAAATACAACTCCTTTTAATCTCAAATTTTCTCCATTGGATCACAAATTTCTTCCTTTTTAACATCATGTCATCTAAAATATAATTTCAAAGAAGAATCTAAGATGAATTAAAAATTAGCTTGAATCATTTCTTAAGAAATCTTCTTAATATCATCATCATATTTTCATCTTGAAATTTATCCTTCAAAAACATGTACTAAAGTCAAAGTAATTCAAGAAAAGAGATTAACTTCTATTCATTTCAACTTTGCAAAAGATTAATCATCAATCAAGCATAAAATGAACCCTAAATTATGTATAAATATAGACTTTAGTGAAATGACATACCAATGGAGAAAATTCCTTAAAACTATGATAACATGCATCATATTCACATAAAATTAGCATGAATATGAGTTAAATAGGGTAAGAATTTTAGTTATAAATGCATGTTATCAATTATCGTGAATAAATAATTCTTCATTCGTGTGAGACTTCGTGAATGACTTTTATTTTAGTCGAGACGAGATCATTTGTACTCGCCATCTTTTCCCTGGTCACTTTGTACTCTAGCTCATAAATGACTTAAGAATTGTCCATGCTCATATTCTTTGCAAATGAAAATAACAATATATTCTCCACATATTTATTTATTAAATAACTTAAAAATAAATATTAATTTTTTCTTTTAAATGTGAGGTTTTAATAATTAAAAATTGAGACGTTACAAGAATGATTTATTTTCTCTTTTACGTGTTTATTTAATTTGGGGAAGGGCAAGGTACGAATTATTTGGGGATGTGAAGGTTAAGAATGAAATACTAGACAAGCAGGGGGTTTACCCAATTTGCAAATTTAGCGAGTCTGAGGCGAATAAGCTGTTTACGTGGGGCGCCGTAGGATTTTGGAGAGGCATCCTGAAAATTCGAGAATATTGTCGATTTATCCATCCAAAAAAACGCGTAATTGCGCCTTCGATGCTCGAATAAATAAATAAAGAAAAAGGTTTTCTAGAATGTTCGAGCGGAAACATCGTCGAAATGACCCAGGCGGTTACGCCTCGTACCTATAAATTTCGATCCGACGAGCACATTGTCATCACAAGTTTTTCTCAAAGCGAACTTCTCGTGGAAGCTTCAGCGCCTGTCGATCTGAATGTAGGCGCCCTCTTCCTTGTAGATTTGGTATCTCGGCGCGAGGATCTGTTATTCCATTGGTTTATCTCTCGCTGAATCCGCCCGTTTGATTCATTATTGTGAAAGATGTTCCTTTTCCAAAGATCTGTGCCTCGATTTGACGTGTAGTTTTACTTTTTCGGGCTTCAAATGATCTCGGTTGGTTTTATTCGATCTGAGCCAAAACGACTTTTTAGATTGATTCTCTCTGCTCCGACCTTGCCATGAGTAGATAGATCTTTATCTGTACCTGGAGGGTTTTTGATGTGAGATTGATTTCTGGAGGATCTGGGATTACCTTTTCGTTTATAAATCCGTCTAGCGGACTATATCCGCTCTCCTACAGATGCGTGCCATTACTTGATGAGTGTGGTTTAATTTTGTCGATTCCGACATATAACATCTACAGCCTTGGACCTTTTTTATGCGCTCCGATCTATGTCAGTTGATCGAGATTGTATTTATCTTCGCTTGATTTGCAGAAAGAACTGTGCTTGGCTTCAGTTTCCTCTGTTTAATTTCAGACGAATGATTCTGACGTAGATCTTCTCGATTGCTACTCTGTTTTCAGATGCAGATCTTCGTCAAGACTCTTACCGGCAAGACCATCACTCTGGAGGTTGAGTCCTCCGACACAATAGACAATGTTAAAGCGAAGATTCAGGACAAGGAAGGAATCCCCCCCGACCAGCAGAGACTGATCTTCGCCGGGAAGCAGTTGGAAGACGGTCGTACTCTCGCCGATTACAATATTCAGAAGGAATCCACGCTCCACCTCGTCCTCCGTCTTAGAGGAGGCATGCAGATATTCGTGAAGACTCTGACTGGGAAGACTATCACCCTCGAGGTGGAGTCTTCCGACACCATAGACAATGTTAAAGCGAAGATTCAGGACAAGGAAGGAATCCCCCCCGACCAGCAGAGACTGATCTTCGCCGGGAAGCAGCTCGAGGACGGCCGCACTCTCGCCGATTACAATATCCAGAAGGAATCTACTCTGCATCTTGTCCTCCGTCTCAGGGGAGGTATGCAAATCTTCGTCAAGACTCTCACTGGCAAGACTATCACCCTCGAGGTGGAGTCTTCAGATACCATTGACAATGTTAAGACGAAGATCCAGGACAAGGAGGGGATCCCCCCGGACCAGCAGAGACTTATATTTGCCGGTAAGCAGCTCGAGGACGGCCGCACTCTCGCCGATTACAACATCCAGAAGGAATCTACTCTGCATCTTGTCCTCCGTCTCAGGGGAGGTATGCAGATCTTCGTCAAGACTCTCACCGGCAAGACTATCACCCTCGAGGTGGAATCTTCAGATACCATTGACAATGTAAAAGCGAAGATTCAAGACAAGGAAGGGATCCCCCCGGACCAGCAGAGGCTCATCTTCGCTGGCAAGCAGCTCGAGGACGGACGTACTCTCGCGGATTACAACATTCAGAAGGAATCCACGCTGCACCTCGTCCTCCGTCTCAGAGGAGGCATGCAAATCTTCGTCAAGACCTTGACGGGAAAGACTATCACCCTAGAGGTGGAATCTTCGGACACGATTGACAACGTGAAAGCGAAGATTCAGGACAAGGAGGGCATCCCCCCTGACCAGCAGAGGCTGATATTCGCTGGAAAACAGCTGGAGGATGGTCGCACCCTTGCGGATTACAACATCCAAAAGGAGTCCACGCTGCACCTCGTTCTTCGTCTCAGGGGAGGCATGCAGATCTTCGTCAAGACCTTAACGGGGAAGACGATCACCTTAGAGGTGGAGGCTTCGGACACGATCGACAATGTGAAGGCGAAGATTCAGGACAAGGAGGGTATTCCGCCGGACCAGCAGAGGCTGATCTTCGCCGGGAAGCAGCTGGAGGACGGTCGCACTCTTGCGGACTACAACATCCAGAAGGAGTCGACGCTGCACCTCGTCCTGCGCCTCCGCGGTGGATTCTAGGATCTTTGTTGCACTCCCTTTCTCTCTCTCTCCTCCCTTCCTCGGAACTTGTCAACGAAACTATAATGTTTTTAAAAATAAACGATGAGTCGAGGGAGAGAGAGAGAGAGAGAGATTCCCGCACGAGGGTATGCGTGTCTCCTCGTGCAATAAAGATCTAAATGACATGTGCTACTGGTCAAGCTCACAACTGCTGTCATGGACGTTCGATTGACTGATTGTCATCGGTCTGAAAGACGATCACTGCCCCTTGTCGACATCAACTGTCGCCGCCATTCCCGAAAGAACAGCGTCTCGCGAGGAATTCTGACATAAGAATAATTCAAGAGACATACATCAGTACATGATATTCGTAGAATCTACCATCTGACATAAAATAAAAGAATAACGAAAATTTAGAAAAACTTTTTTGGGCATTCCGCGAACCTTTTTTTAGATTTTTATCCTGAATTTAGAACAGTCAGTGGAGATTAACATTTCATTTTTCTAGTAATAGGAATCGAGGTTCATCCCTACTTGACATAACGTCTCTGTCTTGGAGAGCAACCCGCTGAAAAAAATAATCTTAGCAGCCAATTTATCTATAAACAATGACCATTTGTCTCTGTAAAACCTGGACTTTTTCAACGATTCATGCATGTAAAATTAGATGATGAATTTGATACCATGGGCTGATTGGGTTTGACTCGGCTTCATGAGATAGATTTTAAAGTAAATGATTTCTAGCTTGATGAAATGGAATTGAAAATTTTTTCCTTGATCAAATCCATGGGGGAACAAGAGATGGGTTTTGTACGGTGTTACCTTCTTCCCTTTGTGGCTTAATTGTGCCATTCGTGCACGTGTCCGAGAAGCGTTGGGACCCTCGATTGTAGACTAGGAGAGAGAGAGATCGAGAGAGACTCGCGGTAGAGAAGACTGTAGACAGAGAGATGGTGGACCTTGTGAGAGATGGACGCTGGTGATATAGCGGCAGAGAGAGACGGGAGAAAGAGAGCGAGAGACTGTTGGCAGAGAGGTGGACGGTAGCGAGAGATCGTGAATCTAGAGAGGGAGAGACTAGAGAGAGAAATGGAGAGAGACTGGTGGAGACTAGAGAGAGATGGAGTTGCAGGTTGTATAATTTGCGGTTATAATTCCTCAGATGCTGATATGCTGTTCTCCGATAAGAGAGCCTCAGTGTGAAAGCAAGACCACCGACGTCCACAACTTGCTCTGATCTCCGCAGCAGATCAAATCTCTGCGACGAGAGAACAAGCTGGATGGGCTCGTCGCAGAAATCTTTTGGGGTACCGGAGAATGAAAAATGGAGGAGTCTCGCCGCTCGTTGCTCGCTCGTCTCCGAAGCTTTTCTTCGATTCGGCCATGGAAGGAGGGTTTTATTATTACCTCTTTTTCTGTGAGACCCACTTCGTCCTCCTCTAGTTCTGGTCACATCGTCGGCCACATCATCCACTTGAGATCCAGATTTTTCACGGTCCCAGTGGAACCCAGATTATAATCTCGTCTCATCTTCGCTGTCTCCCTAAAAATCTCTACCCCTGCTGATCAAGTATTCATGTCCTAGGGGCGGCTGATTCTCTCCATCTCTCTATCTCTGGTGATAAAGTTTTCCGGGGGGCTGATTCTCTCTCTACCTCTTTCTCTCTCTTACCCTGATGATCGATTTCTAGACTGGCTCGTTTCTTTCTCTCTCTATCCCTGATGATCAGTGCTTGGGGAACTTATTCTCTCTCGTCTCTACATCTTTCTCTCACTTCTCATGAGAGATGAATCCCGTCGGTGATCATTCCCCTGGACATTCTGAACCTTCCAGAAGTTTTCTTTCTCTAACGCTAATCGTCATGCTAGCGGACCTGCTTCTCTCTCCTCTCTAACCCGGAAGCAGGATCTCTTTCTTTCTCCACAATAGGATGAGTTCATGGAAGATAACCCTGCTTGGGCTCCTGATCTCTGCTTCACTTTGGGCGGTGGGGAGCAGCAAAAATTTTTCTTTCTCTAGACCGACCTCGGTCAACGTGGGCGCCCTCATGACCTTTGAATCTATAATTGGAAAAGCAGCGAAGGTCGCCATAGAAACCGCCGTGGAGGACGTGAACAAGGATCCTCTCGTTCTTTCTGGGACAAAACTGAATCTATTCACCGTGGACACAAATTGTAGTGGATTCCTCGGAATGATCGAAGGTAAACCGTTGACTTTATTCTAAATATCGAATTGCTTAGTGGGCTCGGAGTTGATTTTTTGCATCGCTTTGTTTGGGGGAGAACACGATCAAGCCCACTTTAAAATTCTTGAGAAGATTTAATTTTTTTCTTTTTCCTCATAAGGTTTGCCTCACTACTGGTCGTTGACTTTTGCCATCAGGTTGTTGTGTTACTGGACATTGACTTTTAGCCTCTCGATCAGGCCCATTTTAATATCTTGAAAAGGTCAATTTATTTGCTCTTTCCTCATTGGTTTACTTCACTAATTGGCCCTGACTTCGACCATCAGGCCACGGTGTGTACAGGAAGATTAATTTCAGGGTGGCTTGACTTAATTATTAAAAATGTAGAAGTTCGGGGGCTTTCAGTTGACTTTATTAATCCAGTTTGACTTCAAATTCTTGAACATTTCAAAAAATTTTACCCTTCCCTGATAAGGATTGCCTCATGACAAGGCGTTGACTTTATCATCAGACTTTGGTGTGGACTGGAAGACAAATTTCACATTACTTTGACTTCTATTATTAAGGATCTAAACGTCTAATGGCGTTGTAGTTGACTTTTTTGTATCTCTTTGAGAAAGATAAACCTATCCCAGCTCAAATTTCCAAGCCGATTCAAAATTTCTTTCCCTCCTACATAAATTGGTTCATCGTTGCCTTTTATTACCAAACTTTGGCATATAGATCTTGAGAATGAAGAAGCCTCAAGCCTGTCACGGAGTGCATAATTTTTTTTTGGGAATTTTGCCTTTTCTGATGAGAATCACATCAATATTTCGTAGAAGACCATGTGCAGGAAATGTGTTGATCTTGGTCTTCAAGGAATTATATGTTTAGCGAGTGTGAGATTGACTTTTTGTTTGACTTTAAGAAGGTGAATGGGAGGCAGTTGTCCCAAGGTTTTGTCCTGATTAACATCACTTATCCTCCTGATTAGCTCTAGAATGCCTAGAAATACCACTTAAGGGCGGATAGTTCCCAAAAAGCTCAAAAAATATACAGCATCGACTTTTATTACCAACCACTTCTCAAAATCCTCAAGAAGCTCAAATCTTTATTCACAGTTTTTCCGTTTCACTTTATGATTGTAATTCACTGATGATCTTATTTTGGGCCCAGCCTTGAAGCTAATGGAGAGAGAAGTGGTGGCCATCATCGGCCCACAATCTTCTGGAATCGCCCCATATCTTTTCTCATGTCTCCAATCAGCTCCATGTACCCCCTCATCTCCTCGCCACCGACCCGACACTGAATTCCCCTCCAATTCCTTATCTCTTCCAATCTGCCGGAAATGATGCCTTTCAGATGAATGCCGTGGTTGACTTTATCACCTACCAGGGATGGCGGAAGTGACTACAATATATATTGATGATGACTATGGGCGTAGGTGGCGCCACAGCCCTCTCAGATGCTTTTCTCACAGGTACGTGCCAGAATCTCCTACAAGATGGCGCTCCCCATAGGGGCCACGGAGGCTGAAGTCACTGATCTTTTGGTCAAAGTCAATGCCATGGAGTCAAGGGTCTTCGTTGTCCACATTAACCCTGACTCTGGTCTCACTCTCTTCTCTGTGGCCCAGCGGCTCGGTATGGTCAACGCCGGGTATGTGTGGATCACCACTGATTGGCTCTCTTCTGTTCTAGATTCCTCCCAGCCCGTTGACTCTAAGATCATGGAGCTTATCCAGGGGATTATCACATTCCGTCGCCATGTTCAAGAGTCAACAGTGACTTCCAGATTCAGAGAGAAGTGGAAAAATGGCAGTATGAATACTTACAGTCTCTTTGCTTATGATTCTGTCTGGCTAGTTGCTCGAGCGATCGACGAGTTCTTAAATCAGCGGTCACAGATCGTCTTCGCAGCCGATCCGATGATCAGGGATGCAGAAGGGAGCAACCTCCGGTTCTCCTCTCAGAGCATTCCATGGAGGAGAAAAGCTGCTTCAGATCATGATGGGTATATCTTTCAGAGGGTTGACGGGGCTTGTGGAGTTTGACCAAGGAAAGAATCTTATTCATCCAGTGTATGACATTATCAATGTGATTGGAACTGGAACAAGGATCATTGGGTATTGGTCAAAACTCAGGTTTATCAACCATTGCTCCAGAATTGTTGGAAAGAAGTATGCATAATTATTCTGCTATTGACCAGGAGAAATTGTACGGCATTATATGGCCTGGTGAAACAATGGTCAAGCCGAGAGGATGGGTTTCCCCAAATAATGGAAAATTATTGGCGATTGGAGTTCCAAAGGAGAAGTTAGCTTTCGGGCAGTTTTGTATCTTCGGATAGCGGCCCCGATGGAGCCAAAGGGTATGTTATTGATGTTTTCAAGGCGGCAATCAACCTCTTGCCTTATCCTGTTCCTTACAAGTTTGTTTTCTTCGGAGATGGGCGGGAGAATCCCAGCTATAATGAGCTTGTGTTCAAAGTGGCCCAAAACGTGAGTGAGTAAATCAAAGTTATCTTTATCTTCATGAGTTTTGATAGATTGAGATGGTTTTTTATGGTTTCTCATGATGGTGGTGTATGTAAATGTGTGTGTTTTTGTGAACTTCTTCCCAATGGTTTGGCGGGATTTTGGTAGATTGAGATGTGTTTTTGGGAGTGGCTATGGGTTTTCTGGCAGATTGGGTTGTTATCTGGCTTTCCGGTAGACTGAGATAGTTTACGATGTTTTCGTGTGTTTCTGGCAGATTGAGTGTGTGGTTATGGTGGATTTTGATGGTCTATCAGGGTTTGAGGATTTTGTGCTTTTGGTAGGCTAGTTTTGTGGAGTTGTTTTGTGGGGTTTTTGTGGATTTGAGGTATGGGCTTTTCTTTTGGGGGTTTGGTGGCCCTAAATTAATGTTCTTTTTCCTCTGCATGTAGGAAAGGCATAAATAAACAAATCAAATTGAGAAGGTGTAGTTTTTCTGGGTTTGGGTCAATTGGAGATCATTTTCTATGGTAGGAGTTTGATGGGGCAGTGGGGACATATCAATAGTGACAAACAGGACGAAAATTGTGACTTTCACTCAGCCATTTGCTTGAGTCTGGACTCAGGGTACGTGGCCAGTGAGGAGGGTGAAATCAAATGCATGGTCCTTCTTGGAAGCCGTTTACTATGCAGATGTGGTGCGTGATGGGGGCTTTCTTCTCTTCGTTGGCACTGTTGTCTGGATTCTTGAGCACAGGTTCAACCCTGAGTTTAGAGGCCTCGTAAGTTTACAGCTGGTGACCATTTTCTGGTTGGTATTTACTCTTTTGGCACCCTCTCTCTCTCTCGCTATATATATATATATATATATATATATTTAGATGTAGATATGCACACACGTGTTTATACTCATATATCTCTCATTACCAGTTGTGACCCACCCTCTCACATGACAAATTCTCCAAATTTAAAATCTCTTTCCCTCTCTTATACCCTCTATAGATCTCCTTTCTAGTCTAGACCTCTTTGTCCCTTGCCATCATCATCATCATCATGATCATCATTGTCATCTACGCACTATCATGTGACCTCCCTTTCTAATTGTGGAAAACACAAAGGTATTTTACGTGAATAATAACATATAAACTGAGTTTATCATCCACAATTTCAGGTTCAGCTTCCACCATGTTCTTCTCTACAGCAAGCCCTTATCTAACTCCTCTACATCCTGAACCACATTAACTCGACTCTTTCCCTCTCCTTTTCTAGAGAAAACACTCTCAGTGCTTTGGGCCAGCTTGTGCTGATTATCTGGCTCTTTGTGGTGCTGATTATCAACTCCAGCTACACCGCCAGCTTGACACTCAATTCTCACAATTCAACAGCTCTCTCTGGGGTCAAAGGCTCTGATAGTTGATATCTAGCAATGACCCAATTGCTTCAGGTGGGTTCATTCGCTAAGAACTATATGATGTCCGAGATCAAGATTTCAGAGTCGAGATTAGTTGCATTGGGACTCACCAGATGAGTACGCCAGGGCGCTTAAGCTTGGCCCAAATGGTGGGGAGTGGCAGCGATTGTAGATGAAAACAGGCTCTTATGTGTGGAGATTCTTTTGAGCCAGCATTTGTGAGCTCAAAGATTGTGGGGCAGCAATTGGACATAGGTGCTGGGGACGGTGTAAGCCTCTCTCCTTCTCTGCCTTTATAATTTCCAAATTCAATTAGAGATGCAGAGTACACACAGTTTATTTTTCTTAACTTGATCTTTGATTTTCCTGACAGCGCCTTCCCAAGAGACTCACCAGTTGTTGCGATGTATCTAAGCAGCAATCCTCAGCTCATCTGAACTCAGTGAGATCTCCAAAGAATCCATGACAAGTGGCTGACAGACTGGCATGATATAATAACTGCACGATCCAATTGATCCACATGATCGAGCGTGTAGAGCTTTTTCATCATTTGTGGCGTTGTCGTTATTGCACTCATCACCTTCTTCTTCAAAGTATTGTACAGTACAAAACAATTTGACAGGGATAACGGAGTGTGATTCAGCAGATTATGAACGGAATGAAGTCTTGACGCGTCCCGCCGCCAGTGCGGAAGCCATCTGGTGCAAATTCTTTGGAGAATTGGATGAATTTTGTGGATAGGAAGGATGAAGAGATCAGAAGCATAAAGAGGAAGCGATCCTTGGAGAGGTCCCATAGGTTGTCTGGTCATAAGAATGACAAATCTGCCCATTTCCGCCTCTTGAGGAAGAATTAGCTCTCTTAGGTTTATTTGATCATCCTCACTGTGAAATTTCTATTGATTGGGTTCCTAAGTCATTCTAGTCTGATGATGTAAGTGGGTGAAAACAAGATATATATGATTTATAAGAGATGAGAAATGTGTGCTTTCATCCATCTTATAGGAGCTCCAACATCAATTGTATGGTCTAACAGAAAAATTCAGTGGATCTGACTTGTTAATCTCTGCCTTAATATCAAGTTTTACTGTCCCCTTGTTATCATGTATCTATAACCTTATTTCAAATATGAGGTATATAGGATACCTATCTCATAAAGAAGCCTAGACCTCTTGCCTCTCACTAGCAAGTTGGCGGGGCAAGCAGCCTAGCCCCACCATTAGAGGAGTCAACATCACCATCTGAAGGCACGATGCTGCCATCCATGGAGGTGATTAAAAAGAGGACATGCCTTGTTGGATGAGACAATAAGCTAGGGCTCTAGGCATTGCCTACTATTAAGATTTATTTCTTAATTTTTGTAATTTTTATGTTGTTACTTTCTCTTTCTTCCAAGGCCCATGAATAGATTGCCCATGAATAGATTACCCATGAATAGATCACCCATGTACTTGATTCGATTGGTGCATTTTGAGTTAGAGAATCTTCTACTTCCTTGGGACTATGCCCTAGGGATTCCTCACCACTATGTCAGGTCTCCCCTTTTTATCACATTTTTCTTGTATCAATTTGCTTCATATGACCTTGAGAAGCTACTGATATGCCAGATCTTGCCTTTGTGTACCCGCAACTTCCTCAATTTAGAGGTTATTGGGTCAGCCTTGTGATGATTACACTGCATACACGTTGCACACATAAGGCATGTGCCTCACACATCCATTGCATGCCATATAGACACTTGCTTGCACACACATGCACACATACATGAGTGATGAACTCGATTTTGGGATAATTTAAGTCACTGTTGTGAAATGATTTCATGTAACAATTTATATATTTCTTCACTAGATATAGGGCTGAAGTAAAGGTCAAATCCTCAAGGAGTCGAAGTAAAAGATTAACTGCTTCTAAAGGAAAATGATCTAGAGAGAATATGGATATGGGCATCAGATCAGAGAATAGTAATAATATGCATTTTCAAATGTTTAATTAGCCATTCTTCAATGATATTACACATATTAAGTTTGAATTCATATCATTATTACACATGTTATCATGTTTAGATGAAATTTTTGCACTTATCATATCATATTATTTATAAACAATTTGTATTAAATTGTGGCAAATTTTATGCATAATTGACACAACCTTTTTCAAGGTCAAACAAAGATGAATTAGTGGTATGTGCATGAGTTTCATTATCGTAGGTTATAAATAGTGGATGACACGGACAAAGACATGGAGAAAACAAATGGTTTTTTACTAAATATCTCATTTTTCTAATTGGTTCATGTTTTAACTTCAGATGATATAATGAAAAAGAAGACAAAATGAGAATCAAAATGGTGAAAAAGTCATTCAAAAAAGAGTTTTCTACGAAAAGATATGATTATTTTAAGTTTAGGGATATTTTTTAGAATTTCCTCATTTTTCTTGATATTTACAATTTTCTATTAATTTTTGGAAATTTTCAAATTTTCCTATTTTTGGAATTTTGACGAATTTTCTGTTGTTAATTTGATTAATCTGAGTTTTCTAAGTATTTTTCAAGATTTTTAAACTTAAAAATTGATTTTTATTTTTAGGTGCTGACATGGTAGCACCTAAATGTGCCATGTGAGACTATTTAACTCCTGTTTTGCAAGCACACATGGCACCTTCCCTTGGACTGGGTCCAAGGGATCATTTATATGCCATGATGAATAGATGCACAACTGTGGCACCAAGGGATCACTTATATGCGTGGACTTGTAGATCAATGCCCAAGATTTTTTCAACTCTCGCCTCCTTTCACCGCAAATATGACCCCACGACGTGGCGAATATGGAGCATTCCACACTTGATGAAGATGATTCGACAGCTACTGCTCGTCCTACCCTTTCTCTCACCTCACAATGAACCTATGCTAACACCTAGTGCAATACTGGGCCTCTCAATCAAGATTTGATGAAATTAAATGCTGAGTGATCAAATCATGCAATTTTTAATAAAAAAAATCAATGAAGAAATGCTCTAAATTAAGATCATGATATCTCATGCTCTAGTTAGAGTTTGAACTGAAAATTTTGTGTCCATGTTCTTGATATCATGATATCTCATGTTCTTTGTCCTCTTAATAGCTGATTTAAATTCCAATAAAAGGCAGGTTTCTTGACATTTCTTTGTTGGCTTATAGCATTGACTAGTTAAAGGAAAAAGAGCATTGATTGATTGTCCGTCGTGTATCGACCATCAGTTCTAGTAATTTTCTTCTATTTTTATTCAATCCTCATGTTAAATGTAAGATTCCAAGTTCAGGTGAGATTTATGGGCTCTCAAAGAGACGATTAATCTGATAGCATTGGTAGAGTGAGTTTTTTATCGTGAATCTTCAAATTAGGAAATTTTTCTTTAGATATTTATGATTTTCTTAATATTTTAATTCAAAAATCCACCTTTTCAGCCCTAAATCACATTTTTTTACATCCTATCAAGAATTTTGATCTTCGATAAGAGTTGGAGATGTTTGATTGGTTCATCGCATCTTCTACATATGTCTCCCTTCTTCATCAATCATATCTGCTTTCTTGATGTAAAAATATATAAAATAATCATCATTTCAATCTTTTAACTGTCCTCCCTATGTATTTGACCTCGACTCACCACTATTCTAAATTTTGAAATCAAATCCAAAGAGTTGCGCGAAATTTTTATGAGTGATTTTGTGCTTTCAACAACTATGATTTAATGGTTATCAGAGATAGTGTATGATATGAGGCTGGCTCAAATATATATATATATATATTTGTATTTCATTTTATTAATGAAAGATAATATTGATATTAGAAATGAGATGAAGAGATTAAAGCGAGGAAGATGGAATGACAATTGTGAGAGATGATGAGGGAGTGATAAACACATGAGAATTTTGTGATCAAATGATAACCAAACTAAGGTTAATAAGCCTTTGAAAACTTCAATCAAAATTATGAATGTAGCAAAATACATTGAATCGAACATTTAAAACATTGAGGTACCAAGAATCGATGATCCAATCATCTAGCATAGATTGAAATCCATATTTAAAAGGTTAACTTAAAGGAGTCTTTGAGGTTTTTCAAGTGTCTACCTCTTGCGCTATCTACATGTTTGCCGAACGGTTGGATCTGATCTTCAATGCTCTTCACCAAGAGAGAAAGAGAATAAATGAAAGAATTCTCGCAAGGCTTTCATGGGCACCTTAAGTTATGGACATTTTCCTCTTATTATATATCTTAGTTGTATGAACTTTTTAGAAAGAAACCCTCATAATTATATTTTTCTCCTCCAACATCCATAGACTTTATGTGTGTGACCCTGTAGGTCTATATATTTCATTTGTTAATAACTCTATACACCCAATAATGCCTTATTGGTCAACCTTATTAATTATCTATATCAACATATAAATTAATTAACTAAAGATTGATTTAACCCAATTGACAGGTCAAGTTGTCAACCCGTTGAGTGTCAAGCTATATCATGTGCCCTAGGAGATGTGAGGTGTTTAAGTACTCTCATTAGAACCTTCTCTTCATCGCTTACTGTGTACATATAATCTTTCATCCGCATGAGACTCATGAATACTTACAGTATGGTCAATTGTCAAACACTAATCAGTCACTCAAGTTACCATATACATGTGGAATTGACTATATTGATATGTTCTCCACCATCATCCATCTCCATTTTTTTATATGATCAATCAAGATTGGTTGCTTCACTAGTTAGATGTTTTTTAACTCCTTTTCTTTGTAGTGATCTCAATGAGCAATTTTTTATGGAGCAACCTCCCACAAATGTTGCGTAGGGAGAGTCATCATAGTGTGTTTCTTGTGATGGGCTATTTTCCAGCTTAAGCAGAGTCCACATACTTGGTTTGCCAAGTTCAATGGTCTTCTCTTGGCCTTTGGCTTCACATATCGTATCGCCAAATCCACTTTGCTCACTAAGAAAATTAAGGGCAGAGCTATTATTCTTATAGTCTCAATATTTGTGGCTTGGAAAGTCCTAGATACTTTCTTAGGATTGAGTTTGCGGATTAGGATGGGAAGCTTGCTTTGGCCCAACAGAAGTATAGCCTTGATATGATTTAGGAGACAAGATTTCTTAGGTGCAAGCAAATATCTGATAACATGCAATCTTAACATGATAAAACATGATTATTAATGCAAAATAAGGCATAAAATATTCCATTTATATGCATGTTATCATACTTTGAGTGCATTTCTATCATTCTATGCAATTTTATGTTATAATCTCAAAATGCGTTAATTTAGGGTTAATTATGATGAATTAAAGATTAAATATTTTATAACCTATCTTTACTTGAGATTATAAGTGGTTTCTAAAGTTAAATAATAGGAGAAATCATTTTTATGAACATTCATTTAATTTTCTAAAGTTAAAATCTTAAATAAATGAATGTATTTTTAAAATAAGAATTAAATCTCTTTTTATTTAAAAAAATTTGACCTTTTAGAATGATAGATAATTAAATTTCAGATCAAATGAAAGAAATTTGGATTAATTTGGAGTTGTATTTTGAAAGTTATGATTTTTACAATTTTTAGGGATTTTTCTGGATTTTTTTGATTTTAGTTTCGATTTAAAAACAATTAAAATAATTATTTAAATGGCAAAAAGCAGTTTATTTCCGCTCGGGGCCACGTGGATGCAATGTGGCACTTAGGGCCACATGGCAGCGCCACGCGACGCCTACGCGGCGTTTACATTTACTTATATATTGTATATAGTTTACATATTATACAAGGGGTATTCAGCTTTCCGTAGATCGGAAAGGTATTCAACCCCTTAAATCGCTACTCTTTTTAAACCCGATCGTTATCTTTAATATTTTCCGTGTGGGACTAAAGTTCCACACAGTTTCTTTTGTTTCAGGCGACGTGGCGACATCATAAGCGTTGGATTAAAACGCGTGACGCATCGCGCGTCGATACGGTGGACGCGAGGACCACTGCATCTCCGATCATGGCACGTGCCTATTAAAAAGAATTATAACGGCAGATTTTATGCGACGTGGCGGCATCACACGTGCCGATCGAGTGGACGCGCAGTCCACAGATCACAGATCAAGCACGTGCCTTATTAAATCAAGTTATAACGGCCACGATTTCACGCGATCAAACGCATCTGAAGCGTTAGATCGCGATCCGACAAGCGCCGTTTGATGCGTTTTATAACACATATTGTGAGATCAAATCTGGAGCGTCCATTCAAGATCGGAAGGCCTATCTTTTATCATAACGGTTCGCCGTTACGAACGCATCTGGACCGTTGATGAAGCTTGTAACGCACTGATCGGACGGTTTTGCCCAAATTAGCCTATAAAACGAAGTGTTCTTCGTGATTGTAAGATTCGAGAAGGAATTCGCTTAATCGACCCATCTAAACCCCTCCTCTCTTGAATCTCTCACTTGTAATCGTTTCTAGTCTCGATTTCGCGTCCACAGAATGCTTATAAGTGAGATTTTATCGATCGATCGTGGAGAATTTGTCTCTTGAACACCTATATTCACGTTTGAATTCACGGAATGAATAGTCGTCGATCCGACGATCAATTGGATCGATTTGATCGTTATCTCAGGTTAGAAAACAAGTTTTTCCTCTGATCTATCATCATGTATCATCAATTTTAGATTTAGGATCTTAATTTAGCTCAATTTCGATTTTAATTTCAGTGTATGTTCTTCGCAATTCCGAAAATTTCGTCCCTCTTCACTCTTTGATTTCTCCATGATTACTAATCCAAATCGAGCGATTTTTTATTCCACGGATAGATCTTTGATTTATCTTACTAAATCTACTATTTTCCCTAATTTCTCACCTCAATTCATCGTCCAATTTGATCAATTTCCAAAAGATATCTCAAAAATACCTTAATTCCCTGTGGATTCGACCCTTATTTACCATTATACCCTTCAATTCGTGATTAATTCCCAAAATTGGTAAATTTGGCTTAATTTTTTACATGAGACCGTGTGAAATTGACGACCTCGCGATCTCGTCTCGTCAATATCGTACTCATGGAATCTCATCAGCAATATTTAGGATACATTGTCTCTGTTCCTTTAGGATGCTAATCGCTATCAAAGATTGTTGGGCAAGCTGATATATCTCATCGTCACTTGCCCCAACATTTTGTACCTTGTTAGTATTTTGAGTTCACAAGGAGGGAGCCCTATGGGTTCTAGCATACATCAAGTGAGCCCTAAGGAGAGTGCTCATTTATCGACACATAGGCCTCTTCGTGTCGAAGCCTACTCTGATGTCGAGTATTGATGAGCTCGAGCACGTATGTTTTTCCTTATTGTTATGTGTTAATTCATGCAATAAAATATAGTTCCTTACTTAGTATAGTGTCAGCAATGGTCGAATCCACAGGGAGCGAAAGTAATGAGGTTCTGTGTTTAAGAGAAAGATGAGGGCAGAGGAAGATGTGTGAGTTGAAATGGAGTACGTGGAGGTAAGTATGAGAGATAATTTTGAGTTTATCATAGAATTAAGATAGAAAATAGAAAGTATAAGGGATAATTAGTTTAATAGAGATGAAAATAGAGATAATATGATGGAAAGATGAGAAAATAGATGACGGTAGCAATGGATAAATGCACGGCAAGGATGAGAGTTAGAGATGCACGCTGAGATGATGTCAAAGCTACTAGAATAAAATAATAAAATAAAAATAAAGAAAAGGAAAATACATGTCTATTTTATATGGAGATGTTCCCAAGCAAAAATCGAATCTAGATCTGTGCACAAACCCCGTTGGTGTGCCGGTCCTAGGCCAGGTGATGCTCGATCCACTTTGATCACGATCTTTGTTTGCTCCCTTCTCCACTACAAGGTTGACCATCAAACAACACTCCTCCTTAAGCCTTGACCTCCTCTCCCTTTCATTTTGGTAGCTTGATTCTAAGAGAGAGCAAAAAAATTCAAGGCGAGAGAAAATGAAGTATTTTATAGGTGGGTTCCTAGGGTTTGAGTGTAAAGAGGGGTAAAAGAGTCCAATTATTGAAATAATTTTTTTTCCAGCTCAATTCTTTTATCCCAGTTATGGATGGATAGAGGGTTAAAAGATGAATCTAGAAATAAAATTTCAGCTCAAAACTCCGTCTAGATTATGAGATATCATGATTTTAATTTAGAGAAATCCTAGGGGTTGATTGAGATAGTGCAGAGTGGCATTTCTATAAATTTCTAACTTCAAAAATCAGAATGGTGATAACATGCATTTATAACTTAAATTCTTATCCTAATTCACTCATATTCATGCTTATTTTATGTGAACATGATGCATGTTATCATACTTTTTAGGAATTTTCTCCATTGGTATGTCATTTCACTAAAGTCGATATTTGTGCATTAATTAGGGATAATTTCATGCTTACTAGATGATTAATCTTTTGTTAAGATTAAATTAATAGAAGTAAATCTCTTTTCTTGGATGATTTTGACTTTAGTGAATGTTTAGAAGGGTAATTTCAAGATGAATTTATGATTTAGAATATTTAGTGAGAAATGATTTAAGTAGATTCTAATTCATCTTGATTTCTTCATTAAAAATATATTTTAAATGACATGATGTTAAAAAGGAAGAAATTTGTGATCCAATGGAAAAAATTTGGATTAAAAAGGAGTTGTATATTTAAAGTTATGAATTTATGAAGTTTATGCCTTTTTCTGATTTTTATTTGATTTTTTCCTTTACTAAAATCGCGAAAAAGGGGATTTATTACCTGCAGGTGATGACGCGGCGAGCAGGCCCAGGCGGCGAGCTGGCGTGGCGCGCGGGACCAATGAGTGGATGCGACGTGGCACTGAGGCCACGTGGCAGAGCCACGGCTGGCCCGCGCGAGGCGCAGGTGGCGTTGACGCGTGGGAGGAGGCCACGCAGACAGGTCCACGCGGGCGCCCGTGTGGGGCGCCGCGTGGCAGGTGAGGTAGGCAGTAGGAGGGCCCACGAGTATAGTGGGACCCTGGTTAGTTATTTGGGGCGGTAACGCAATAGCATTAAACCACCCTCTTATTTATAGACGCAATTTTTCTTTTTTTATTCCGTGTGGGACTATGTCCTGCGGAATCTTACCTGTTGCAGGCAACGTGGACGCAGCGCAGGCGTCGGATGCGATCGGATGGCGGAGATCGCACGGACCCAAGTCCACGCGATCATCAAATCAGCACGTGCGCTAAATTACTATTAAGTGAGATGATGGATGGGCGACACGTGGCATCGTCAGGAGCGTCCGATCGGCACCGCAGTAGATCAAGTTCATCGGGCGTGAATTCAAATCCGACGGTCCGATCTTCTTCTCACCGTGGAGGGCTCGGGATCGCGCGATCTTCATCGAATGGCCGCAATCGCTCGTGATCTTGGCGACGCACGTAGATCTATCACGATCACAGGATCTCCATCAAACGACAGAGAAACCTCGTGGAAGAACTCCACGATCGCGGCGTGATCGAATCACGATCGCGGTACGATCAAACCGCGATCGTGGCTCCTTCAGCGCGGAATCGGAGCGGCGATTCTCCCACTTGATCGGACGGCGATTGACTGATGACCAGCATCACGATTGAGGCACGATCGTGGCCCGATCGCAGCGCGATCGTGGCCCGATCATGGTCCCTTTGAAGTGAAAATTAAGGCTGATTTACCACGAAATTGAGGCCACGATCGTCATCAACGAATCAAGCCGCTCCCACGACCGATCGTGGCCATCAATCCATCTCCACGATCGCATCAAACGGCCTCAAAATGAGGCCCAGAATTCCTCTTTAAAAACATGTATTTCCCTTCTTTGTTCTTGAACTTTTGATCAATTCGTGAAGTAAATTAAGCAAATTTCGAGGAAAATCTCTAGTTCATCGTGATCCCCCTACATTTAGAATCAATTGCGACGCAATTGGAGCAAGATTGATCGCGAATTCCTCTTTGATTTCATCGAATTTTCCCCTTGAATTCTGAACGTCTTCAAGGAGGAATCCGAGCAAATCCGCTTCAATCCACAAGAATTGAAGCCCCATTCTTGCGGCAATTGGGTTAGTAGTGAGATTCGATCGATTATCAAGAGGTGATTTGAGTTTTTACTAGATTTAGAAGTTTAATTTTGCAAATTAGTTCATAGTGTTCTTCATTTTTCTCAATTTTAGGTCCGAAAAATTACTGATTTTGAAAATAGGATATCTCTTTGATTATAATTTCAAATCACTTGATTTTGGTTTCATTGGATTTCTCTTTTCATCAGCTTTCCGTGGATAGTAAATTCATTGAATTCTAAGTTCATTTGACTCTCCAATTTGACGTTTGACCAAGGACTGTTCATCTTACATTAGAAGTCAAATGTTGACTTTCGGGGTCAATTACTTTTGATTGAAAAATCAGAATTTGATCACTAGGTCTTTTTAGATTTCTCTGGTTCTTAGCTTTCCATTGACATAAAAATTACAAGATTTGGATTTCATTTGACCATTCAATTTGACGATTTCCTCCGAGGTGTTAATTTCGGGGATTTTCTGATAGTTGATTTTCAATAATTCATAATAAATTTATTTCTTCTCCAAAAATCATGAATTATATATCAATAAATTCCATTTTCTCTCTAGTTTCTAAATATCTAGTTTTTGTAATCTTCTGACTCTATTTGATTCTCTGATTTTTTAGAACACCTACTGTTGGTCAAAGTCAATACTTTGACTTTGACTTTTAACTTTTATCTATCAAAGAATTAAATTCTTATAACTTATTATTTAGATTATTTATATCATTTACACACATTAATTCTTATTTTTACTTATTTAAAAATCCTTTTAAACCTAAGTTTGACCAAGTCAACTCTGCGATTAAAGTCAACCCTGGTCTCTGTGGATCGACCCAATACTTACACAATACTTGATTATTATATCTTATCTTTGTGAGTTCGGTTTTATAAAAATTTTTTGACCTACGTTTTTGTGTTTTAACGACGCACGAAAATGACTCGTCAAATGGCATTTATGTAAATTTTCACTTTAAAAATAAGAAGGTCATTTATGTAAATTTCTACTTAGAAAATTGAAGAGGCATTTTTATAAATATGCTCAAAATCAGAAAAGTCCCTACAAAATTTAGAAAAAATTCTAGAAAAAGCCCTAAACCTAGAAATTGAATATCTCACAAAATATAACTCATTTTTCCAAGAAATTTTCTCCATTGGATCAAGAAGTTAATCCTCTATCTTTTCATTGAAAATTATCTAAAATCATGAGAAAAAATTAAGTTCTAATTTAATAAAAGTTAAGT
The DNA here is from genome assembly GCA_024174645.1 of Lemna minuta. Classification (NCBI taxonomy): domain Eukaryota; kingdom Viridiplantae; phylum Streptophyta; class Magnoliopsida; order Alismatales; family Araceae; genus Lemna; species Lemna minuta. The sequence continues at coordinate 18,447,416 of CM044109.1, read as the reverse complement.
TTGGTCCAACCTCCATAAAAATAAGGAGATTGGCTCAATACTCACTCTAAATCAATTTTGGATTATCCTAAAAACCTTATGATGATCCATTTACCAAATCCAAACCTCATTTAACACATTTCATAAAAATATGGTTGTCTTGGTGTTCAAATTTAGTGGAGAGTTGTTTTCTCTTTCCTCTTATTTTCATCCATATCCATGTTTTTCTACTTGCATACCTATGTCCCTACATCCACATAACTCATAGAAAATGTGAGAATTTAACCACTTGACTTTGAAAGTGTCAAATGGGGTTAGTCTCATAGTATAAGTAATTGAAAAAAATGGTGCATGATAGGACATATCTATTTTTTTTACCAAATTAGCACTAAATAGATGCAAGTTGAGTATATTAGTAGAATGAAATGATAAATGCAAACATATCATAAAAACATGATAACGTGCATTATATTACCAATAATTATTTGTTAAAACCCATTTATAATGATGAAAATGAATGTATCAATCACACGTTATCAGTATATAATACTAACTAATATGATATATAATGACTAATTTCTTACTTTTTCTATGCAGTCCTATCATCAATCAATTTATAATTGACTTCATATTGTAGTGAATTCTTCACCTAAACTTAGTTAAGTGACTACATTTCTCATGAAAATTATGTGCAATTAATTTAATTAATTTAAAATAGTATGATAAATTTCTCAAAAGCATTCTTGTATCATCAAGAGAGAGAGGTGACAAGTGCACTAGCTTCCTCAATTGCCATTTAACTAGCATTGGTGGCAGTAGTTATTCCTACTTTCCTATTGCAACTGCAATTCCATGGATAAGGTAGCTATTTTGCCATTGCTACAATTGTAGCGACAGGGTAGCTACCTTTCCTTGCCACGAATAACATGAAATTTATACATGTAATTATATGATTATTAATGCATATTAAGGCATAAAACATTCTATTATTATTCATGTTATCATACTTTGAGTGCATATCTATCATTTCATGCAATTTTGAGTTATAATATCAAAATGCATTATTTTAGGGACAATTATGTATAATTAAAAGAATGTATTTTAGTGTAGATTATTCACATATGTATTTGAGATTATAATTGGGTTTTTATGTTAAATAATAAGATAAATCACTTTTTATTTTCTAAAAGAAATAAGTGTATTTTTTGAAATAAAAATTTATTCTCTTGTTATTTATTAAATTTGACTTTTGAGAATGATTGATTATTCAATTTATAGTCAAACAACACAAATTTGGATTAATTTGGAGGTATATTTTGAAATATATGAATATTATAATTTTTAGGGATATTCATAATATTCATATTTTCGTTGTATTCATAATTCTGTTATAGACATTAGTTTAACATTGAAATTCTAAACTCTAAAGATGTAGAAGAATCATCGTATACTTTGGAACCCACTTCTTGGGAGTAGAAAGGGAAACGAGATCAAAATATTTTTTTTTCCTGGAAAAAGCTCGTAGATTCTCGCTGTGCAAGCTAACACTCTACCAATTTTCAGATCTTGAAAGACACTATGGAAAGGGAAAAAATGACTGAGCAGTTAAAGGTGTGGGTATTGACACAGATGGAGAGAAGGCTTGTGAGAAATCCAAGAACATAAAAGACAACTAAATGAAAAGGACAAGGTATGTATGATTGACCCTTGTCCCTTGAGACGACGAGAGCAGCCATGAAAGATGATGAGAGGAAATTGAGAAGTTGTAGAGATAAGAAAGATAGAATAGATGAAGTATCAAGTCAATGGGTAGATTCAAGAAGTCTTAAAAGTGAGAAGGGCATGTGTACCTGGTGTGTAGATATGAGAGGCCCCAGTCAAGTTAGTGGATTTGCTTATTATTAGGATTTATTTTTTCTAACTTATTTCCTAATTTCATTTCATTTTAGTGTTATTTTCACTTTCCTCCAAGGCCTTGAAATAGGTCACCCCCAGTACTTGCATCATTTGGTGTATTTTGAGTTATAGAATTTTCTCCTTTCTTGAGAGTCCTCCCAAGAAATCCGCCATGGCCGTCGTGTTCTGTTCCACTTTTTAATCAACGTTGCATACTCTATCAGTTTTCTTCTTGCGATCTTGTCATTGGCAGAGTGCATCTCACGCATGTCATCATGCTCTCAAGCGTTCCTCTGAGTTCCTAAGCTCCTAGCAATGCCATTCAAGAGTTATAGAATAGCAACTCTTGAAAGATTCCACAACGTTAGCTAAAATGACCTAGGAGAGAGAGTTCAACTTTCTTGCATGGAAAGAGGGACTCAAAACAAATCGACGCTTTGGGTGATGTTGATCTTGTCGGCATGCAAGTTTTCCATGATAAACCATAGTTCACGACGCTCTTTGACGTGGACAGAATGCTTCGGGATGGTATAAAGTCTCGACAGAGCATAGCATCCACGTCAAGATGGCAGATTCAATAAATGCCCAAGAAGGTAGAGGGTGGTAGTGACGAGGAAGTTCTCAAAGCTAGAAGCCCATGACCGATGATTGATCCCATGAAAGATACAGGTCAGAAAAGTGAGTTGCGTGATTATGCTCAGGGATATGGTGGAGGAGTCGGGATGCCCCGAAATGGAGGCAAGTTTGTTGTTGGGTGACACAGGTCTCTCGGCAATGGTGGCAGATCAACCAGCGATACAGGAGACGATGGAGTCACCTTCTGAGCCATTTCTCATAAAGAAGATGGCAACGTACGCGATTGCAGGTCAAACGTGAACGTAACTCGATGGAACATGACGTGGTGCAGGGACAATGATAGAAGGCAGCGATAGTCGCAGAGCCAGGACGGCAGAATGTCGTCTGGGCAGTGACGACAGGGTAGCCAGTGGATGCAGTGGCAGTAAGAACGATAAAATCGAATCACAATTCGGGGGGGCTGCGGCAAATCCTCCTTCCCAATCACTTTCCTGCCGCCAAATCGGCGCGAGGGTTGGTAGGAGTCGCCTCCTCAAGCGAGGGGTGAAACTCGTCCCTGGAAATTCCAACCCCAAAACTCGGCACGTTGGTCAATCCTCCGCGAATGCATGACGAAAAACATGGAGTCAGAAGGGCGGTGAAAGCGCGACGATGGCGGCGCACAGGAAGGGTGTGAACATGGGACATCGATGGAGAGGGATGACACACGCATTGGAACGACACCGGCACAGACTACAGATGGTGACGATTTGTAGGGAGTTCGAAGATGCACCAGAAACAATGACAGGCGGTAATGACCGATGAAGAACTATATGGCACTAATACCATGTAGAAAGGAAGCCCTAATATCACATATTCTAGAGAAACGAGAGAACAGATAGATAGATAGATAGATAGAGAGAGAGAGAGAGATAGATAGATAGATAGATAGATAGATAGATAGATAGATAGATAGAGAGAGAGAGAGAGAGAGAGATAGATAGATAGATAGATAGATAGATAGATAGATAGATAGATAGATAGATAGATAGATAGATAGATAGATAGATAGATAGATAGATAGATAGATAGATAGATAGATAGATAGATAGATAGATAGATAGATAGATAGAGAGAGAGAGAGAGAGAGAGAGAGAGAGAGAGAGAGATAGAGATACAGAGAGAGACAGAGAGATAGAGATACAGAGAGAGACAGAGAGAGAAGTGGAGTGAGTGGGAGAAGGGGGAAGACATCGTCGAACATTGGCCTTAATGGGCCCTTCCTCATGTTGCTCTTAGTGCTTGAAATGGCTTTCTAAAATTGGAATTCATGGAGAAGAAGATAAGTCGCCTCTACGCTGACTTCTGTAAGACTCTTAATCCGGGTACTACGAACTATCAAGATACACTGAAGATTGAATTCGGTCACGGAAAAGAATCATCGAGGAAATTATGAGCGCAGATAAAGAATTCATCATTTCATTAATGTACAAATCACAGTAGAGAGAGAGAGAGATGTAAGAGAGAGAAAGGATATAGAGAACGAGATGGAGAAGGGACGGAAGCCGGAGAGAAAGGGAGGAATCATGGGAGCGATATTTGTCTTGATAAATATGGCTTTTGGGGAGTTTCTTTGGTTGCCTTGTTAATCTTACTCAGATATTTGATTTGGGCATCACAGCTGCCAGAAAAGAATCGTCAAATTGTCGAAGAAGCATTTCCTCATTCTCTTTGATGACAAGAGGAACCCGAAGAAAGAGGGGGGGGGAAGAGAGAGGAAGGGTTGGAAGGCGGGGAGAAAGTGAGGTACAATAATTAAAAACTTTGATTGAGAGAGACTGTGAGAGAGAAAGGTCAGAGAATGGAACGCGGGGAGGAAGATAGCTCCAGAAAGAAAGCAGACAGAGAGAGAGGCTCCGCTGCAGAATTTAACGCGGGGAGAAAGAGCGGGGAAGAGAGAGAGAGAGATGCTACTGCTATAGAATGTAAGGCGCGGAGAAACAGAGGGGGAGAGAGAGAGATGCTGCCGCTGTAGAATGTATGGCGGGGAGAACAGAGGGAGCGAGAACGCGGAACCGCAGGCGGAGTCGTCGCCAGAACCATCTTAACGAGTTCCGAGAGATTTCCGGCTATCGCTCACGATAAAGACAGATGCCTACTTGGCCGCCGCAACGCACATGCCATCTCTCTCTCCTCGCTACCTCTTTCTCTGTGTTCACATTTTTCTCAGTGCGATTACGCCCACCAGAGATACGTCCTCCGTCTACCAAATATAGAATATAATATTCTCAAATTAATTATTTTCTTAAAAATAATTTTATTTTTCCAAACGTGGCATGATTATCATCACGTGAACTTTATTCAGATTACGGGAAATTCATTTAAGCTATTCCCTTCAATTTCGCTAAAAAAAAGAATTATTTTTAAATAAAAATAGCATTTATGATGTTTTTCTTTTTGTCGGAAGGTCATCTCGATCAGCGGCGATCCGGCGCCGCCGCCGCGCCGCCCGCCTGTCGGCTCATTCGCCCTGTCGCTTAGACACGTGGCAAGCGCTGCGTGTTCTGCCGCTCTAAAACGGCGCTGTGCGCGACTAACGCGGTGCGGTCAACGGCGGCCGCCGCCTCCACGTGTCACTTTGTGTGCATCGCCATTTCCAAAAGAAATAACGTCCACCACTATTTTTAGAGCCCAAACCACTCGAGTACACGGTATTATCCAGAATCAGATTTTTAACAAAATCATTTTTCATCAGAAATATTAATATCAAATCCACGTAAGTTATAAATATTCATATTTTTAAATATATAAAACGGTCGCTTTCTTCAGCAAAAATATTTATCCCGCATAAATAAAATAATATTTAACGGATTAAATCATAAATAGTAAGTTAAAAACAGAAAAAAGCGGAAGGCTTGGCTTAGGCGGCGGGGCGAGTAGTCTATATATATCCCCTCTGTAGCTTCTCCTGACTACGCTGTTTTCTCTCTCTCTAGACATTTTCTGCCTTCAGAACCCCGACCGCGGAAGAATTTCCGTTATTTTCTCTCTCGTAACGAATTCTGTTACGTTCTCTCCTACGGATCCAGCGCGACATGGCGCCGAGGGATGACAGGATGTGCGCGCCTGGAGGCGAGCAGAGATTCCGAGGGGTGAGGAAGAGGCCGTGGGGGAGGTACGCGGCGGAGATCAGAGATCCGGTCAAGAAGATGCGCGTCTGGCTTGGCACTTTCGACACCGCGGAGGAGGCGGCCGTGGCGTACGATGCGGCCGCTAGAAATTTCCGCGGCTCGAGAGCGCGGACGAATTTTCCTCTCTCTGTAGGTCTCCCCTGCGTCGCACGAAATCAGGATCCCCTCCAGATCGCCAGCCCTGGCAGCCAGAATAGCACCGTTGAGTCCTCCGGCCGAGATCAAAATACATCGGAGAGATCGTCCGCCTTAGATCTGGCGACGTCCGGATCGCTCTTCTTCGATGTATTTTCCAAATCTAACGTGGATCCGACAGTCAAGATCGAGGGGGAGCACAGCGACTCTGAATCGACTTCTGTCGTGGAAGACCTGCAGCCGCCGCCCAGGAAGCTTCAAGCTTTGAATCTGGATCTCAACATCTCGCCTCCGGATATGGATGATTGAATCGTTCGCGGATCTCTGTTACTATTAACCTTAGTATTTCGCTGGTGTAGTGAATCCTAAGATCTGAGTTTTTTCCTCTCCTTCATTCGGAGAGGTCCCAAATCCAGATTCTCAGATCCCTGTAGATACTGTGATTTCGCAGCTCTTGTGAATCTTTTTCCCGGGGATTCGAAATGACAGATCTGCGATTCCCCCGCGATATTGTACTTTCAATTCGATTTGGTATTTTTAGCAATCGGATTATTTAAATTCACTGAGGAAATTGTTCCGGGCTTCCTCCGTCGTCTGCTCTGGTTTGCTCCGGAAGATGAGGGAGAAGCTGCTGTAGGGCCTACATTTCCACGTGAGCCATCGAGGCGGCGGCTAATGGACGGGCCCTTCACCTTCGATCAGGTGCGCCGCCCACGAGGACTGTGAGGCGGCTGTTGACTTGTCAGGTCGATAGCGACCGGCCCGAAACTGAAAAACGTCGGGTTGGACCCTGTTTGGCCCGGGTTGGTTGTCCTGTATAGTTTCTGAGGAGCCGGGCTTGGCCCGGGTTCGTTAAAGGCTTCCGGCCCGTTTGTTACCCGAAGGTGGGCCCGATCAAATTTCGGATGAAAGACTCTGCGGTTTTTTCGCTGTCTAGCTTTCTCTGTCTAACTCGTGGCGGCGGATGCTTACTGAGGGCGGCGCCCGGATCTGGCCGACAGCTAACGCGCCGCCAAAACGAGAGGACGAGGTGCCACCATTGGAGAGAGAAAGAGAATGAAGAGTGATCTAGAGAGAGAGGGAGGGAGTCGGAGTGGGTAATCGTCAACGAAATTTGATACGTAGGTTGGGTCCTACGTCCTTTAAAACCAAACCGCCGCGGAACCATTGCGCGTTGAACAGCCGTCCTTTGACCATCAGTTCCTGGTCAACGTCGTTTGATATTGACATCCTGTTAACCCTGGGAACGGACCGGTCGACCTTTCTTTAGTCAACGGTTCATAGTGGCCAGTGCCACGCGTCATTTGACTTTTAGTCATGAGATCTTTATCGGGTCCCACCGAAGATCCGGCGTGTCGCCTGTCTCCCGTGTTCCCTACTTCCCCTATTATTCCGCATTACTTAAAGAATTTCTTTTTTTAATTAAAAAAGTTCTTTTTTTCATTTTTACTTTAAAAAATAATCAGTATTTTACGTGAGAAAGTAAGAATACGAAATGTATTTTTCGCCCATTAATCGTTATTATACGAAATACTGTTCCTCTTGGTTGAATTTTTTTTTTTTGAAAAATTGGAAGTTGGGAAGGACGTCCACCGCGTACGTACGGCCTCTTCAATGATTCCACTAAATAAAAAAATTCTAAAAAAACGTGGAATTTCAAAGTTCAGAAATATTTTCTTATTTCCCCTTCCCTTCATTTAATGCCTCTTCTCTCTCCCTCTCCTCTCGCTCCGACCGGCCTTGCCCTAAACCACTAGCTCGCCACCGCGTCAGGCAAAAACCCAAGGCGAGACGAAGAGAGAGAGAATGAGACGCGCGTCGGTGTAAATCGTTTCGAGTACGATCGTTTCGTACACTGGACGGTTTGACCGTCCAGTGGATGTGTGAACGCTGGACTGGCGGCTGGACGCGTCAGCATGAGAGAGATGGGAACGGCGTGGGAAAGAGATTGGTATTTTTTCATAAGAGAAGACGCGTCCACACGTCCCGTCTTCCTACTGGAAACGGTGGATACTGAAGGTATGAAGTTCGCAACCCTCTATTCCATCTCGGCTCGTAATCGATAAAATATGCTAGTATTGTGACATGATCTGTCCATCATGATTCTCAGTATACCCAATTCCCAAGAAATATTGAGCATGCTCCAAGTCCTCGATCGAAAATGGTGATTGAAGGGCAGATATGATAGAATTAGCGGAAATTTTATTGGGGCTGATGATTGGAATATCATACAAAAATGTCGAGAAGAAGATGGGATGTAGACTGTGGTTTAAAGAACAAAGGTGATGAGTTCTTGAGATCCTGATGGGGCTATTGAAGACCGTACAATGACTTCTTAAGTTGGCAAACCTGTTTAGGAAAGGAAGCGTTTAGAAACCCTTGGGGTTGTTCAATCGATGATTTCATGTAAATCTCCATGCAAAGATGCATTGAAGATATCTAAGTGATGAATGATGAATGATGAATGTGCTAATCTTGACTGAATGCAAAGTGAAAGTGAGAGTTAGATAGTAGTAATTTAATGATGGGGAAGAAGTTTTGTGGAAGTCAAAACCCTTTTGATAACCAGACCCTTGTGCAACTAACCTTCCTCTATGAAGCTCAATAGTTGCATCTTCCTCTGTGTTTCAGCTTAAAACACCTATTTGCATCCTATTTTATGAAGATGAGGTGTTCTTGGAAATAGAATCCATGCTTTATTCTTCAACAGAAAATTGTATTCTAATCTCATGGGAAGTCTTAATGCAGATAGATAGTTGGTCAATTCAGGTGTGGTTGTGAGAGAAGATGTAAGATGATATGGAAGGGGGTGTTTGGTTGCTAACTATGCAAGATTGGCTTAGGGTTTGAAATTTTTCTTTGAGGCCTTAGATCAACTCTGAAGTTGGTATAGAAACCATTAAGTGTTTTATGTTTGACTAGAGTAGTGCCTAGATATATCCACTAAGTGGATGAAGTATCTAGATATTCATAAGGGATTTTATCATGGGATTCTGCTAGAGAGGTTTGAGCAAGATGTGAGTGTGGATTACAAATATTGTGGAGAGGATGTCTAGGCTAGTTGATGTATTATCAATAGGGATGCTTCTCATTGGAATTGAGAATGGATAGACTTCCCAATGAAAAATAACAAATATGGAGGTATAAAGTTTTCTAGAATTAAGAGAAATACATCTGTATCCACTATCAAGGGGGGTCATATCCTAAAAAAACATGTTGATTATATCAATATGTAAGTGTTTTCAGTATATGGGGTCTTAAATTAGGGTAGGAAAGGCAACCAAAGGTTTTAAAATGGTTGTATTCCACAGAGTTGCTAGATAAGACTTTATGGTAAGATCTATTTTGAAGAATTGGTGTTGGCACGTAATTTATATGGTAAGCTGGTGTACAAATAGCTTCATCTCATAATTTGTGGGACATTGAAGCTTGAGACTATTGAGATTTGAGGTCGAAGTCTTCTAATATTTTGATCAAAATGTTAAACGCAAGGGAATACATTGAATTAGATATTCAAAACACCGAGGCACTAAGAACCAAGGATTTCATCATCTAGTATGTATGAGAAAACATACTTATCGGGGTTCACTTGAAAGAGTCCTTGAAGCTATTTAAGTGTCTAGCCTATAGTGGTATCCACACAATCGCCAGACAATTGGATCTCCTCTTCAATACTGATAACATGCTATTTATGCATGAATTTATATGATTATTAATGCAAATAAAGGTATTAATTATTCTAAATGTCTGCATGTTATCATATTTTAAGTATATTTCTATCATTTTGTATAATTTCATGTTATGATCTAAAAATACACTAATTTATGAATAAGTATGCATAATTAAATATTATGATTTTAATCCTAATTATATTTTAGATCATAATTATGTTTTCATGATTAAATGGTAAGAGAAATGATGCTTATTAACATTTATGTATTTTTTATAAGTTATTTTAGAAAATACATGAATGTATTTATTTAATTAGAATTCATTCTCTTACTATTTTAATATTTTAACTTTTTATAATGATATATTATTCAATTTCTGATCCAACAAAACAAATTTGAATTAATTTGGAGTTGTATTTTGAAAGTTATAATTTTTACAATTTTTGGAATTTTTCTCAATTTATTTAAGTATATTTTCGATTTAAAATTGATTAAAACAATTTAAAAAAGGCAAAAAGGGGTTTAGTTATTGCGCGGGACCCACGTGGATGCGACGTGACACGCAAGGCCACGTGGTAGAGCCACGCGGACCCAAGCGAGCGCCTGCGTGGCGTAGAGGTGACACGTGTATGCGCATTATATTTATTTACATTCTATATATGGTTATAGCACATATAAGCATTTCGTTTGTCGGAACTCACTAACCGTCATATCTGCTTCACGTTATAAACCTGATCATTCGCTTTAATTTTATCCGTGTAGGACTATGTTCACTCTTATTTTAAGTTTGCAGGACACGTAGCTGAATGCTATGCGTTGGATCAAAAGCACATGGATCATCGCGCGTCGATGCGGTGGACTTTAGGTCCACGCGATCTTCATCAATGCATGTGCCTTAATTAGGAGTTAAGTGAAATAATCGCGGACATCCATCAAGGAGTTATAACGGTTGAGATTCACCGCGACTGATGGACCTTACGATCGATCAAGACCGCCTAATAAAGATCCAACGCACGCGATGAATCGACGCGCCTCTTCTTCACGCAGTGTGGACGCATCTCAGCCCTCCATCGCCGATCGAACAGATGCGACTTAATCGCACCATTTCAATCAAGCGACGCATCATCTCAGCCATTGATCGCGATGGAACGTTAGATCCGACGGTTACGCTGAAATTCTTCTATAAATTGACTATTCTTCGCAAAGGAAATGTACCCTTGAATTTTTGAGTGAAATCGAACTGTTTAGACACCAAAATTCAAGCGTCCATCATTTTAGATCTCTTCTTGACTTGTTTCCGCCTCCAAGGAGCATTTGAAATCAAAAATTGATTGAAGGAGAGGAGAAATCACATCTTGAACGTTATCTTCGTCTTCGAAATCGTGGAATGAAAAGCCATGAATCCGGCAATTAATTAGATCATTTCAAGGGCTACTTTGGGTTAGATTGCGTGTTTTTATCTTAATATTTCATCATTTAGTGTTAATTTTACATTTTGAATCGTAGATTAAGTTTAATTTGGTTTTAATTTCTGTTTTTAATCATTTTCGCGATCTAATTTGTATCTCATTTTCAAACTTTGATTACTCCGCAAATTCTAATCCAAATCACTCGATTTTTTTGATTCCGTGGATTTGCAATTGAGTTATCTTTATTAATATTATAAAATGTCTAATTTCTAAACTCAATTTGTCATCTGATTTGATCAAATTTCAAAGATATCTCTCAAATTTCCCTAATTCTCTGTGGATTCGACCCTTATTTACCATTATACCCTTCAATTCATGAAATTAATCTTTAAATTGGTAAGTTTAGACTTTTTTTGACATGACAAAGTGTGTATTCAACGACCATATGATTTCGATTCGTCAAATACTCTTCACCAAGAGAGAAATAGAAGAAATGACAGAATTTTCACAAGGTTTGCATGGGCACCTTGAGATATGGCCATTCTACCCTAATTTATAGACATCTGACAAGTGGACTTTTAAAAAAAAACCTTCATAATTATATTTATATCTATCAACGACCATAGACCTTATGTGTGTGTCCCTCTAGGTTCATATATCTCACTAGTTAATAATTCTATAGACCCAATAACATCTTATTGGTAAGTCTTTATTAATTATCTATATCAACATAGAGATTAATTAATCAAGGATTGATTTAACCCTATCGACAGGTTGAGCTGTCAACCTGTTGGGTGCCAAGGTACACCACGTACTCTAGGAGGTATAGAGTGTATAAGAACTCTTATATGAAGCATTTTCATTATTAATCACTTTCATGTATTTCTTTTATTCGTATTAGACTCATGAATAACTTAGGATATGCTTAACTATCAAACGTTAATTGATCTCTCGAGTAAGTAGTGATGCGTGTAAGAAATCATTAGAAACTCTTTTTCTCGATATTTCCATTACCTTGGCTAAGGATTTCATCACATCTCATTCCTCGAGTTAATCTCCTCAAATACCAGGGGTGGACAATCCCATCTTGACCACACAATTATCATCTCCTCTTCTCTTCCTCGTTGATAACTCCAAAAAGTTATCACATTACTTATATTATTAAGCATGTTTATTTAGCATATTCTGGACTCTTTAAGTTGCTTTAAACCTCAGTTTAATTGAAAAGCAATGCTTCTTGATATTTTTAAGTGATCTTATAAATTGTGTTAATTGAGGCTTTGAAAAGTTTAAAACCCACTTTGCTTTACTGCCCAAGGGGAAAGTATCTAATGTATTTTTTTTTTGTAGCCTTTTGAGTATTGGTTCACTTACATGGATCGGAGAAATCAAGGAGGTCATTATGACTTGGGCCAAGATCAAGCTTGGAGATCCAACCCATTAAGGAGAATCCAAAAGAGGAAAGAGAAAAAGAGAGGGAAAAGAGGGAGAGAAATTGAAATTTCCCTCGATATGTCTAAAGAAAGAAGTTGATTGTAGGAGGACTGAGCTTCCCAGATCCAGGGGAGAGCTCAAATCAAACCATCTATTGGCCTCCCCCCCCCCCCAAATCCAACGGTTGAGAATGCTTCAAATCCCTTTTAAAACCATGTATTCTTCATTTTGTAGGGTATTCCAAATTAGAGAGAAAATCGTGGAAGTTTTCTTATCTAATTTTGTATCTTAAGAGAGAAAATAAGGAGAAACCCTCCAAGAAAGGAGGGAGAACCCAAATCTCTCAAAGTCTTTAAACCCTATCAAGGTTGACTTTGATAAGTAAAAATCCCTTCATCTCCTCATGCATTCTCACCTTTCTTTTCTCTTCAGAACGACTAGGTGGAGCTCTAAACAGTTGCGCCTTCGTCTTCCATTTTCACAAGCCCGAGTTTGCCTCACGACAACTGCTTTGCCGCTGGTGAGATCAGACTGGGTACGCGCAAATCTTGCACTCTAGCCGCAGAACTGACGAGACAAGACCGCAAGGTCGTCGATTTCACATGGTCGTGTCAAAACAAAGTCCAAACTTACCAATTTCATGAAAATATCTCGAATTGAGGGGTATAAAGATAAATAAGGGTCAAATCCACAAGGAATTAAGGAAATTTATGATGATCTCTTCCAATTTGATCAAATCGGATGATGAATTGATGGTAGAAATTGGGGAAAATGGTAGATTATGAAAGAGAACCTCAAGGCGATTCCACGGAATCCAAAATCATCAAATTTGATTTTGATATCGCGGAGAAATTGAAGATCGAAGTGAGGTGATTTTTCTGAAACTTAAAATAGCGAAAATACCGAAATTGAAATGAAATTAACTTGAAATTCCTAATCTAAACTGAAATTAAACATGAATAGATGAAAGATTAGTAAAAACCGCTTCCACTAACCCTAGATTACAATCGGATTAACCCAATTAATCACCTGATTAAGGCTGTTCATAAAAAATCCAAAAAATCGTGATCGTGGAGTTCAAGCGTCTATTTCTTCCTCGTCTTTCGGCCAAATCTCGATCTTAAGCACTCCGTGAACGCAAAAAAGAGTCTAGAAGAGGATAGGATCAAGAGATTCAAGAGGGTGAGTGTCTAAATAGATCAATTGTATTGATTTGCTCTCGAATAGTTTACAAATCGGAAGAACATCTCTATTTATAGTGTATTTGGGTGTAACCGTCCGATTAGATTTAATCAACGGTTCTGATGAAATAAACCGTTACGATTAAATCGCGATCGTCTGATTTTTGATGGAGCGGTCAGATGAAGCCACGTCGATATTGATGGATATTATGTGGCCTATAAGCCAATCACACTTTCATCAATCTTTTTTATGTTCGTTGAAATGAAATTTATTCATTGTCATTCATGTGTGATGTTTGCAATGAAGTCCATGAGCATGTGCAATGACTAAGTGAATTATGATGAGATCATAATATAGTGATCGCTAGTCTTTAAACATATGTTCTAAACATTCCTATTCGTGGGATATTCGAGAAGGACATCGAATTATCTGGAAAGAATAGCACTATCTGATCCATCTCATATGATGAGTATGGCCGATCCTATAGCCATCGGTGTGGAGACACTAAGGATAGATAGTGGGTGCTCTTTGCAGAAAGAGTTCACTGAATTGATCCGTATGAATCCCTGAATGGTAATATACCTAATTGTCAATCTGGTTGATTCATGTCATGATTGTGTATGTGGTCCTTTGACTTGAGACACCAAAGACATCTTGTTGATGGATGATCGTGTTTTGATTATGACTTACGAATCCCTAGTCACGGGATATCTAAAACGTCATATATTGGATACGACATGAAGTCCACGAAGATGATTGTGTGGTCAAGATGGGATCATCCACCCTCGGTATATGAGGAGATCGACTCAAGGAATGAGATGCGGTTAAATCCTTGGCCAAGGTAGCAGAAATATTAGAGAAGTTGTTCTCAATGATTTCTTACTCGCATCAGTACTAAATTGAGTGACGGATTAGGGTTTGACAATTAACCATACCCTAAGTCATTCACGAGTCTCGTGTGGATGAAGGATTATACGTACACGGTAACCAACGACGGCAAGGTTCCATGAAAGAGTTCTAATATACTCCATATCTCCTAGAGCACGTGGTGTAGCTTGGCACCCACCGGGCTGGCGACTCAACCTGTCGATTGGGTTAAATCGATCCTTAGTCAATTAATCTATATGTTGATATAGTTAATTGATAAGGAAGACCAATAAGTGTTATTGGGTTGATAGAGTCATTAACTAGCGAGATATATGGACCTGGAGGGTCACACACATAAGGTCAATGGACGTCGGTGGATATAGACATAATAATAAGGGTTTTTGTGAAAAGTTCACATTCCCAAAGTCTATAAATAGGGAGAGAACGACCATAATAGAGGTGCCCATGCAAGCCTAGTGGAACTTCTCCTCCCTCTTCTCTTCCTCTCGTGGTGACGAGTGTTCAAGAGGAGATCCGATCGTCTCGGAGACCGTGTGGATACCGCTAGAGGCCGGACGCTTGAACGGTTGAAGAACTCTTTCAAATGATCTAAGTAAGTATGAATTTTATTCTATACTAGATGATAGGATCACCTAGAATGGATGATGAGATCATCTATTCTTGGTGCTTCCACGATGTTGAATGTTTTGGATTAAACACCTTCGCTGCAATCATTATCTTAGATAAAGATTTGGAAAGCTTTTCGAGCCTTAGATCCCAGAAGATATGCGCTATAAAATGCATCGAAACCGCCGCCGTTGGATCGCGATCCGACGCTCCTCATGCATTTTCGCGCATTAAATCTTGACTGTTATAACTCTCATTTAAGTCACGTGCGCGATCGATGATCCGGTGGACTTCGGGTTCACGTGATCCATGCGCGATATTCGCTTAGATCGCATCGGATGCTTTTAATACTGTCACGTTGCCAGAAATAAAAACACATAGGGGAACATAGTCTCACGGATAAAATTAAAGAGACTCGTCGGGTTTATAATGTGGAGCGAATATGAGGGTTAGCTTAAATCCGAATATCGGACGCTTATATGTACTATAACCCTATATTACGAGTAAATATAAATATGCACACGTCACATCCGCGCCATGCAGGTGCTCGCGTGGGTCTGCGTGGCTATTCCACTTGGCCTTGCATGCCACATCACATCCACATGGGTCCCACACAAAAACTAAACCCCTTATTATTATTTTTTTAATTGTTTTAAACCATTGAAACTCGAAAATAAATTCAAAAAAGTCCAAAAAAATCCCTAAAAATTAGAAAATTCATAACTTTCAAAATATAACTTCAAATTAATCCAAATTTCTTTCATTTGATCCTAAAATTTAATTATCTATTATTCTAAAAAGTCAAATTTAATCAATAATGAGAGGTTTAATTTCTATTTCAAAAATACATTTATTTCTTAAAGATTTTAACATTAGAAAATTAAGTAAATATTTATAAAATGATTTCTCTCGTTATTTTAACTTTAAAAATACTTCAATCTCAAGTAAATATGGGTTATAAAATTATTCATTATATTTAACCCTAATTTAAAGTATTTTGAGATTATAATAACTTTTTCATAGAATGATAGATAAATACTCATAAATATGATAACATGCATAGAAATGGAATCATTTATGCCTTAATATGCATCAATAATCATGTATTATCATGTCTAATTAGCATGTGATCAAGAACGCTAGCCACGTCAGCCACCGCCCGCGCTTGGAGCCATAATATGTGCTCTCTCTCTTAATGATTCTCTCATCTTACTAAGAACTCTAGAAAAAATATCTCTACTTCTTCTCTATTGATTTTCTTGTTTTTCTATCCTTATTTCTGACTTCTTAGCTGCTTTCCTTGATTGCTAAAACATTCAAAAAGAGTTCTTCACCTCCAAATTTCTCTGAATCACTACCTTCTCTCTGAGGACAATCCCTTTACTCACTTCTATACTTGTTTGTAGATCTGTCCAAATTTGTTTATAAATTAATTGCATAAAACTGAATTACCAACGACTTCTTATCACCATTTTTGGTTTATCACATGTGTCCTCTTTCTCTTCTCTCTCACCCTAATCTCTCCTCTCTCTTCTCCCATGTACGTGCATCCACACGTGAGGGGGAGAAAATTTTCTCCCTCTCTCTTCCTCTTTTTCTCCTTTCTTGCTTGCTCGACGAAAATTTCCCGCCACGTGTAAGCTCCTCCCTGTTCCTTCTCTCTTGCACACATGCGATGAAAATCTCCATCCCTTTCAGAAAAATCTACCTTCTCTTTCCTCACCCTCTCCCTCCTTTTACTCTCACGTGCGATGGAATAGAATTCTTTCATGCGTAAATCTCTATCCCTCGCTCTTTTGCTTGCATGTGCATGCACATGTATGTAGGAGAAAAATCTTCTTCTTTATCCACTCTCACCAATGCCCCACGCCCTACTTTGACTGCTTCTTGCCATCGTCTAGAGAGAGGAGAGAAGAGATAAGAGATAGGAGAGATAAAATAACTTTTTTAAGTTCTAGGTTTGACCCATGGTAGATCGTAGTAGTTCGATTGGAGCAAACTGAATAGAGAAATCAAATCAACGACCTAAAATACTCCACATTAAAATCATGATATCGCATGACACTGATTGAGATAAGGGCTAAAATTTCATGGGCAAGATCATCATTTTAAGCTCTACAAATCTATTAAGACTGATTTAAATTATGTGCAAAAAATGTAGGGTTATTAATGTTTTATTATGTGCTTCTAAAATTGGCTAACCAAGAGGAAAGCATGCACTGATTGATTATCATTCATGTATAGAACATCATTTCTAGTGAGTTTCTTCTCTTTTCTATCCATTCCTTGTGTTGGATGCAAGATGACAAGTTTGAGTGAGATGTACAAGCTCTCGAAGGTATGTTTTTATTAAAGAGGATCACTAGAGTGTGTTTTCATCATGACTCCTTATATTCGAATTATTTTTCATTTTTTTCATATTTTTGTCAATATTTTTATTTTTTAAACCCTAGAATCACTTTTCTACTATCAATCAAGGGTCTTCAATCTTTGAAAGGAGTTTGGAGGCATTTGATCAGTTTATTTTATTTCCCAAGTATATCTTATTCTTTTCGTCGATCATCATTGTTTTCTTAATCTAAAAATATCAAGAATATTATTTGAGTTTAATCTTTTAATATTCATACATGTAGATTCAACCTCAACTCGCCACTATTATAAATTTCAAAACCAAATTTGAAGAGTTGAGTATGATTTTTTCTACATGAACTTGTGCATTCAACAACTATAATTTTTTACATATTTTTATCCATTAGTGATAGTTGTTCATGCTTCGTTCAAAGGTATGGCTTAACCAAACCTACCTCCTGCCTTACCCTATGAGATGTTTTTTATGTTCCCACTTTCCTCACTAAAATTCTCTCCATCAATACTGTTACCTATACCTTTCATTAGGTGAAAATTTTGCTCCCTTTTTTATTGTGTCTTCCATGACCTTGGCATACCGATTGGAAGAGTGGTTTAAGGAATGAGAATGATCTTGGAATAAATGAACTCTTGTCTGACACTCCCTTGTGACTTCTTTCTCCTTTTTGTATTTCAACTTCTATCTCTTCTCTTTTGTGGTACCATATCTTGGCTATCCTTTTTTCTAAACTTGAAAAATCTTTATCATGGTTATCACTATTTGAGTTTTTGTGCAAGTCATTCAAACTAGGCAAACATCAATGCTCTACTTATCCAACACGCAATTCTAATCCATCATCATATGCATTTGCCCTTGTTCATTGTGATCTTTGGCATCCCTCTTAGCCTCCTCTCCCTCAAGCTATCTTTATTATATTGTGTTCATTTGTGCTTTCTTGGTATATCTCATCAAAAGCTTCCAATTGGGCCACATGTTTTCTTAGGTGTTGAATTGTTGTTGTTAAGCTACATTCATTATATCTGCAATGAACGCCCTAGATTTTTCCAAGCAGAAGAAATGTTATTTCACAGGTGACGTCAGATCTCGATCTAACAACTCAAATCTTGTCAATCGTAGTCCATCAAGTGCATAAAATCCTGGTTTTATTATTCCAAAATGACATACCATGATTTGCCACCACAATATTTTGAAAAATGAGGTCATATGGTCTCAAAGAGACACCTTGAAACTCTATGAAACCATATGACTATATATTATTCTCTTTGAAACTTATGCGATTTATGATTTTTCCCACTTTAATTTTTTATCTTTAAATATTTGATTTTTTTAATTTGATGATTTTTCTGGTTTTCCAAATTTTGAATTAACTTTATACAGGGAACATACATATATTTCTTCTCGTATTATATGATCAATAGTTATGTGATAGGGAAAAAATATTTGTGTACTTACTGGTACTTGAACATGAATAATTAAGATTCCAATATTTTTCATTTTATAAATTTCAGTCTCCCAAAATAGTATTAATTTTATACCGTGGAGCACGCATATATTTCTACTAGCATTATTTGATTGACAATTATGCAATATGGGAAATAATTTATTAATGCAATTTTGTACTTTGAATAATCAAGATCCTCTTAAAAGTATATTTTAGTAAAATATTAACTTAATTTGGTTTAAAATTAAATATTTCAAAAAATAAATTATAACATTCTCCACTATATTGATCTATCAAATGATGATGTTGATGATGTTGATGGACCATGTACAAACTAAAGGACTAGTAGACATGTAGAGTCTTATAGTTTGAGTTTTGTATGTTAGTTCATTGGATTGATGAACATGTGCCACAAACATTTTCATTGATTTGTTGTCCAATTTTTTCAAAAAAAAGTTAATCCAATCTCGACTATGCTTGGCGTAAACCAAAGGTAGTAAACCTTCATCATCCTTATATGAAAATTTAGCTTAAATTTTAGGTGCTTAATTATGATAAATCATAAAAAATTCATATTTTAGATGCACAATTTATGAAATGTAGTTCTCATGAATGTGATACCATTCCCTTTTTCAATTTTAAAAGAAGAATAATTACCATTTATTTTTTTAAAAATAAATAACTCCAGAGGTTCATTTGTTTTGGTGGAGTTCTAAAAAGTCTTTAAAAAAATAATTGATTTTGCCATTTGATATTTTCAATGGATTTCTTTTATATAATTTCTTTCTCATAAATTTAAATAAAACTTCTGAATTTTCAAGATGGAATCATTTTCACCCAATTTTCCATGTAAATAAAATTTCAATCCGTTTCTTACACGTCCGTTTGACTTAGTGTCCGAGATATACCGAGGCATGCTCGATACTTAGAGATACAAGGCGATGCGCATGCGTGGCGAGGTCTTGGGATGAAAAAGCCACTGACTCTGCACCTTTCTGCTTTGCATACGTAGCAGTATAGATCTTAAAAATTATATGCCCGTTGGAGACAGGTTTCAAAAATTTCGACCGTTGGAGTCGACGTTACTCTTCCTTACTCCCCACCCACTCTCTCTACACAGTCTCCCCCAATTTGAGAGAGAGAGAGGAGAAGTCCCCTCCAGTCGACAGAGGATTTTGCATCGGAAAGAATCCACATGGATGCAACAGTTAGCGACAGGGAATTCAGAGGAGGGTGGGCGGGGAGAAATTGCGGCGAAAATCGCTCACATGGAAGAGATTTACGAGTTCAGCGCGCCTCGATTCTTCGATTTCTTGAATCAGGAAACTGAAGATCAGATCCGGAACGCTGAGATCTGGTTCGAGAGAGGTCTCAGCTATGCGCAATCTCGTGAGTTCTCTCTCCTCTTTCTCTCTCGAAATTTACTATTCGATTTTGTTCGCTAGGATACTCCGGTTGAGTTTTCTCTCTTTACTCTTTCTCTCCTGATTTGTTTTCTGATTTCTTCGTTAGGATACTAATTACCAGACTAGAGCTTCTCTCTCCTTCTCCAATGTCTCTCTTTCTTCATTTGTTTCCCGATTTGCCTCTCTCTACTGTTTTTCTCACTAAATTTGCATAGCCGATTCTGTTCATTTGGACTTTAGGTTTAAGTTTTCGTCTCTCTAATCTCTCTCTCTCTAGATTTGTTTCAGATTTTCTTAGTTAGAATACTGGGTTAGACTGATCCCATCTCTCTTTCTCTCCTTCGTTTATCGCTCTGGGTTTACTTCGCGAGTTTTTATAGTTTGGATACTTGGTCAGAGCTTTTTTTTATCTTCTCTCTACCTAGCTTTGTTTTCCGAATTTTGTCTTTCGGTTACCAGATTAGAGTTTTCGCTCTCTTTTTAGCATTGTTTTCCGATTTTGTTCATCAGAACAATACGCTTCGCTTTCGCGATGATAATTTCCATCAAATTAAGGGATCTAAAAGTTCGTTATGAGTCCGATCTTGCCCTTTTTCCCCAGAATATTCTGCCATTTCTTTCTGTCCCTCTCGACACTTAATTTCCGTGAGCTCTCCCTCTCTACAATCAAAGAGAGCTCTCTCTGTATCTCTCTGTCTCTCTCTCGATTTGATTTCCGATTTCTCGGCAGGATTCTAATTCAGTTTTCGGGAGGTTAATCTCCATCGAATCACCTTTTCTGATCGAGATTTTCGTATTCTTTAAAACCAGCCTTTGTTAGTAACGTCAAAGGGAAAAGAAAATCCTACACGAAAGAGAGCATATGCTGCGATCTCGGAAAAATCGAGGAGCCAGAAGTCCCCCTTTCGGAGAATTCGGATCTTCCTGTGGAAAAGCATGATCCAGAAACTATCGAGAAGATCTCCATTGCTGAAAGCGAAGATACATGGTAATAGCATTTGTTGTTTCAATCTGTTATTTCTTTACTTCTTTATCAGATTTGGTGTTGCTCAGAGAACCTGTTTAATTACTCAGCGAAATTAAAGAAGCTGTTGTCCCTTCGGAAAAACTGGAGAGTAAAGAGGATGAGAAGAAGAGTGATGAAGAGAATGGTGATCAGACAGCGCCAGCGTCTCTTCGATCTAATTTCTCTGTTTTGGACAATGAGCTTCCGGTTGCCACTCCCCCTAAAGAAGAACCTCTTAGGTACTCTCTCTCACTCTCTCTCTCTCATCTTGGGTCCTCGAGTGTAACTAACGTTTCAATCTTCGGGAACAAAATCCATCTCTCTTTCTCTTACTATGAAGTCTCTCTTTCTTTTATCTCATTATGAACTGTCTCTCTCTCTCTCTATCTCTCTCGCTTAATCTTTATGTTTGGTCTAACCAAACGTTTCAATGTTCAGGAACACAATCCCTGTCCGCTGAAATCGACGTGGTCAGTGATCTAAAATGATAAATTATGTTCATCTGTGGCCCAATCTCAAGGTACCTTGGGACAACTCTCTCGTGTTAGTCAGAAATTTCAAACGTCCACCTGTCTAAATACCCAAATCCCGATCTTCAGCTTGTGATGCAAAAACTCCAACGTATTGCCGCAAGGCAGAGAGGCCACAAGCTGAGAACGGATCGAAGAAAAAGACGGCGAAGAAGATCGCGAGTTTAATTAAAAACCCTTCTTCCGTGAAGCCAAGAATCCAGTTACTATTCTATTCATTAAAATAAATTATTAGTTTTCGGTTTTCTTTATTTCTCCATGATGATATATTGGAGCGAGTCCTTTTCTTTTGTAGAAGCTCTGGGACTGGTGGCGATATAACAATTGGTCAGGAAAACCAGGCGATCAAGAGGCAGAAGCTTGAAGGAGGTTTCTCTCGTCAGGTATTATGTACCATCTCTCTCTCTCTCCCCCTCCGCATACACATTCTCTGTATTTTATTTACCCTCCCTCCACATACAGTATCCTCTCTAATATACGTCTAATATTTTCTCTCCCTCTCTCTGTCTCTCTGTGTACCTCCAGATACACAGCGTGAAGAACAGATCGCTGATTCACAAGTCCAGGCCTGATCTCCCTGCTGATGGAGGCGATCTTCTTCTACCTTCAGGCGTTAATAGATTGAACAAAAAGGTTCGTCCAAACTTCCTTTCCGGGAATTATCTCTAAAACAAACTGTTTTTGTTTTCGTGTTTAAACATTTTTTTTTTGTTTGTTCAGGAGGAAATTCGTAGGAGGCCCAATGTTGACGTTGACCAGGCCCAAGGAACCTGAACTGGAGACGGCCCACAGAGTTCGGGCCATCAGAATCAAGAGCTCCGCAGAGCTAGAAGAGGAGATGCTATCCAAGATTCCCAAATTCAAAGCCCGGCCGATCAACAAAAAGGTTTTTTTTCATTACAAACCAGTTAACCGAACTATTATAATAGAAGGGTGAAACGAATATCTTGTACCCGAGATTCTGTTCTTTTTATCATTTTCCAGTTCAAAAATATAATAATAGATGCAAACACTTTTTAACTGATTAAATTTTTATTTTTTATTTATTTCATTTGAAGATCCTAGAAGCACCTTCCATGCCGACCATGCACAGAAGTATTCCACATCCCCCCGAATTCCAGGTACACTATCTACGATGATAATAATGTATTGTAATATCTTGTCAAATATTGTAATTTTTATCGAACAGGAATTTAATCTGGAGACGATGAAGAGAGCTTCAAGAAATGCCGGGCCACCACGATCCGCGGCATCATCATCCATTGAGTCGTCATCACTATTTACATGTAATTGTGAAAATTATAATTCTTCACGATATCCTTGAAACTTCGACGTATGTAATTGAAAATTAGTTTCTAATATAACAAGATTTTTGTATGGTCAACAGGAGGATCACTGTAAAATGAAGAGGTTGACAGAGCCCAAGACGCCCTGTCCTTGAAACTTCTCTAAGGGCCCGTCCTCCGAGGTACGATGAAGCTAAATTTAGCATCTTGAGGGATAAATTGTGAAAAAAAAATCGTGAAATGATTACAAACTTGAGAAAAAAATTTATTTACCTCGACAGGGTCAAAAGTTCACAAGAGCTGGAGCTGGAAGAGCTGGAAAAAATTCCCAAGTTCAAGGCAAGGCCACTCAACAAGAAGGTATAGTTAATCAAGTAAAATAATTTTGTTAGCAAAATGATTAACGCAATTTTATTCAGATCTTCGAGAGTAAAGGGGAACGTGTAATCAGCATCCCCAGGCCAAAGATCACTATTCCCCAGGAATTCCACTTCGCCACCAATGAACGCCTGGGCGCACCCGTCTTCGTGTTTGAAGCTTTTGACAAGGTAGGAAGTTTTCCTTGAATAGAATTTTACTACTGTGACTAGATTATCGCTGACTTAACTTTTGTCCATCCAGCTCTCACTTCATTCGGAGGGTGGTAAGTGTGAAAAGGCGCCAAGCGCCTCCAAGATTGACGATCCCCAATCCATTCCATCTCCACACTGAGGTTCTACACATCCATCATAACTTGTACCTAAACCATACTAATTTCTTAGTCGTCACATTTTTGTGCATTATTTCTTTTTAAAATATAATAGGAAAGAGGATTGGAAAAGGAAAGAGACTTTGGATCTCCGGATCCAGAGGAAGGAGATGGAACAGGAGAAAGCTAGAGTGCCGAAGGCTAATCCTTATCCGTACACCACCGACTATCCAGTTGTAAGCTAGAGTAGTTATTTATTTATTTCTATCATTTTCTTTAATAAAAACATAATAAAATTGTTTTGGATCTTGAAAATATTAGTTTCCGCCGAAACCAACGCCGAAGGAGTGCACTAAACCGGAAGGATTCCAGCTGGAGAGTCTGATAAGACACGAAGAGGTGTTGCAGATGAAGATGGAGGAATTGGAGAGGATGGAGAGAGAAGAGGCCCAGAAGAGAATTTTCAAGGCCCAGCCGATTTTGATCAAGTGGGTAATCTCTTGGTTTTAATTATGGGTTTCTAAATATCTTAATATTTCCTGAAAAATTAGTCTACGAATTAATGTAACAAAATCTCTTTGATAAAATCTCAGCAGGGACCCTTTCCCCACTGCAAAGAGAGAGAGGAAACCGTTGACTGAAGTTCAAGGGTTCGACCTCCAGGTGGACCACAGGGCTACTGAAAGATCAGAGTTCGACAAAAAGGTTGGCACTCATTCCCACTCTTGCACTCTGCTTCTATTCTTGTTCGCTTCCCTCAGTCTCTTTCTCTCTCAGTCATTTTCTCACTCTTCCGCTTGTTCTTGGCATTTACTGATGATGTTTCCCTAAATTTTAGAAAAAGAACGCCTACATCATTGTACTTGGTACTTTCTCGAATCTCTTAATCATTCTTCCATGTGTATTAATACGCAGATCAAAGAGAAGGAGACGATGTACAAGAGACTGAGAGAAGAGAGTGAAGCTGCAAAGAAGGTAAACTGTGTTCCTATTATGTGCAAATATATGTGTACATATATGTTAATCTGCTTACATAGAAATATTTACGTTCATGCACGCCTGAACAAGATAATGTCTGCCCGCAGATTGAGGAGAGAGAGAAGTGAAACAGATGAGGAAGACCATGGTGCCCCCTGCGCGGCCCACTTCCCACCTTTCGTCAATCCCTTTCTTCCGCAAAAGTGAGATCCCTTTCTTTCATTTGAACATGAGCGTGAAACATAACCATGTGCTATTGGGTGAACAGGTCAACCAAGGAGATCACCAAAACCCAAATCTCCGGCCCTGAAGGTGGCAATGAGGTTGATGATGAGGAGGCAGCAGCTCCATTCCCACCCAACATCATCTCTCTCTCAGATGCGATGATAAAGGATGAAGAACATGGTGATTATTAACTTGTTCAAGAGTGCTTGAAATCAAAACTAACTCGAATTCTTTGTTGTAAATTAAAGCTATTGGAAAAGTTTATCGATGGCTATTTCTCCCATGCTTGTTTGTTGTCAGAATGACCCCTCTGAAATTTTGAATTTGTTCCACTGTTCCAAAACTTTCCATCAACATCTTTGAAAGACTAAAAGTCATGTATGGAAATTCAAGCACACATTTTAGTACCAATTGGGAGGGAAGAAGTCCAACTGGTTCAGCATGAACTGAAGGAAACAGACAAATCAGTATCGCATTTGCCAATGATTTTGTTCAAAAATTAAGTTTATTGCAATTACTACAAGCATTTTTCGTTTTAAAAGTTCTTTTTCGTTTTAAATTCATAATTTAAAAAATTCTTGAAGTCGTATATTAAAACTTACTTTGGAAATTTCTCCCTTTTCGATTGAAAAGAGACAACAGTGTTCAAGGAAACTCAGTGAAACTACTACGTTTAAGGAAAAACAGAAGAGGGCTTTTCATGAGCACAAAGCTTTGAATAAAAAATAATCAACTCAAGAAAATTAACAATTAAATCTAGCAGAAGAGCGAGGCGAGGTCAAATCTAAGGAGAATTATGTTTAAAATATGATGAGTTTTGACAATAAAATGGCTAGATAATAAACGTGAATAGAGATTTTGAAAATAGACAAAATAAGCTTTCCAACGAGCCCAAGATCACCCTTATAAGGTGTGAATAAGGCTCATACCTCGACTAGCCCATGATGTGCCCTGTGTAGGCGATGTGGGTGGTTGGCTAAGGAGGCAAAGAATTGGAGTGGACAATGGTAGAAGCAAGGTGCTAGGGCTTGTGGAGGGCAGCAGCGATGGGGAGACAGAATTGGAGGCGACGAGGCCATGGGGGGTCGAGGCAAGAGCGAGGGAGAGAGAGAGATCACTTCTCCTAGCTATTCAATCTTCCTTGTTGTGTGTGGGCGGTTGAGCCTTACAATGAGCCAGATAGCTATCGACATTAAATTTTAGGGTGAAGACCTAAGTGTAAGTCATAATGTTGGCTTAAGTGGTGCATAGTACTGCGATGCAGTAGTGTATGATACTCAAGATCTATAGCTGCTTTCCATTCAAGGACTTCAACAACTTCATGATACGAATAAGGGTTAAGGGTTTAAGCATTAGGGTTTTGGAACAAGAGTTTAAATCATCAAACAATTGGAGTTTGACTATTGATTTTCATAATTGTGACAAAAACTAAAAAGATACCGAGGACGCGAGAAATCTAACTTGCCCGCAAGAACAAGAGAGGGAAATTCAAGGGTTGGAATTATTCATTGAGAATAATAAAGGACAAGATAATGGAATCATCACTTATGATTGGAGAAGAGATAATGAATTCCACTTTCTTGGGTGAAAAAGTGGGACAAATCACCTCTTTTAGAAGAGAACATGAAAAAAGGAATTGCTATTCGGAAATCACTGCTTTGAGCTTCAAATTTTTGACTTCACTAGACAGAGGAGGTTGTGGCATGGTTGGCCGGCGACAACAAAAATGTGAGAGTGGATGCTAGAGACCAGCATACTACATAGATGTTAGGGAGCACTTCTAGAGACTTTGACATTATAAGAAATTTAGCATGGATCTTGAGTCCTAACATGATTTTAGGCCAAAATGAGCTAATTTAGCTCATTTCAATTGAAAGAGGTAATGTAAATGTTTAAGACTCACTAAACCCTAAGGCTTGGGTTTAGTAAATTAATTTAGTAATTTGAAATGGAAATAATACCAAATGTGGAAATCAAAGATCCTATATCCACCTCCAATATTTCACATCAATGACCAGAGACAAGGGATGTTGACAAATGATTATATCATCCCACTTATATGATATCCAGTACCCCAAGCAGATATCAAGTAAAAACAAATGTCATTCATTCAAAGATGATATCCAATACCAATATCATAAGCGATCGGATATTCTTATTGGGACGAGAAAAAATTATTGATAAGTTATTAAATACCCACATAGACACATCCTTAGTGCAAGAAAAGTGTAAAAAAGTGACTTGAATCCACAAGACTTTCTCTATGAAAAGAGTAAAGTTTGAATCCATAAAACTAACTGATTTAGCCTTGGAATCGACTAGCACAAGAACACTCTCAAATGGGGAGAACACTCGAAGTAAAGAAAGCAAAACTATCAAGATTGAACGACTCGAACAATGGCAATAAGGGTCCAAAATGACATGCCCCATGAAAATACAACTACAAATCTACACTTCAATTTATCTTTAAATTTAAAATTTATTAAAAACTATTACTTACATGAATATATTGTAATTTATTTTTCAAAATAATAATAATAATGAATAATAAGATCTCACTTTCCATGTCATCGGTGCTATGTTGACATGGAATTATTGAAATTCCATGAAAATAGTTATTTATTTTCTATCATCTATATATTTTTATTTATTCAAGTTTTAAACTATAAGAAACTCAAATGGATTTACAATTGAGTGAATAATTGTGAACTACACTCCTGTTTTTTAAATATTTTAGGAAATTAAAATGTGGAAGAAAATTTCATTAAAATGTTGCGTCTGCTTTCGTGGATATTTTGACAGCCGCCGCGTTGCGACGAAAACTCGTCACTTCAGTCTCTCTTTCAACTCACTCTCTCTCACTGTATCTCTCTACTCCTTTTTCTCTGCCCAAAACGAGATCCGGATTCCCTGCCCACTGTCTCTCTTCCACGACTCGCCTCCCCTCTGTCTCGCTCTTGCTCTCTCTCTCTCTCAGCTGTATGTTCAGGCCGAGCCTCTCTCTCTCTAAACTCTATTGGGTTGTTCAGGCCGAGCCTCCCTCTCTCTCTCTCTAAACTCTCTTGGCTCGTTCGAGCCGTGTTTCCCTCTCCCTCTCTCTCTCTGGAATGTTGACTCCAGTCATAATGAGATGACCTGCAGAAGAAAACTCCAGAACATTGATACTATCCAGACGCCATGATCCCAAAGAGAAAACTTTACAAAGGGGGATTCAAGAGAGGAAACGAGAGAGATCTCCGGATTTACCAGAGGTCTATAAAGAGAGAGAGAGCGAGCTCCATAGCCAGGGAAATGCAAATTCTCACTAAGGTAGAAGAAGAGTCGAGAGGGGTAAATTCGAGGGAGGTAAGTTTCGATGGGAAAGTTGAGAGACTGGTAATTTCCTCGGCAAAAAATTCGAAGTCGATCAGGAACAAGAGTAAAAAAGTTGGAAAGAAAGAAAACGACCCATAAACCTCACTCGTTCCCGTCCAAATCCGCCAAAGTTTCATCACATCTCACACCGCTCTTCCGAATTCGCCATGGGAATATCTCCATCCGATCGAACCGAATCGCCCGCAACAATCGAAGAACAGCTCCAAATCTCAAAAATCTCTTCTCCGGCGCAATCCTGCCAGGCCGATAATTGCTCCGCTGATCTCTCCTCCGCCAAGCGCTATTATCGCCGCCACAAGGTCTGCGAGATCCACTCCAAATCGGCCTCCGTTCTCGTCTCCGGCCGCCCCCAGAGATTCTGCCAGCAATGCAGTCGGTGAAAAATCTCTCATCTCTGCTTATTTAAGCTCTTTTTTTCCTCCAGATCTAGATCCGTGATGTCCCTGCAGATTTGAGGGAATATCCAGAGAAAGAATAATGGTCTGCGAGCAGTGCGAATTTTAAAGAAAGTGTCGAGAGGGAAGGAAAAATCCATTAAATCCCCCTGATGTTTCGAGAAATCCACGAATCAGTTCCCCAATGCTCTCCTTTTTTTGTCCCGATCTAGATCCCTAATCTTCATCCAGATTCGTGAGTTTCAAGGGGAAATATACAGATAAACGCAAACACAATATTCCGCTGTCTAGAGTTTATCCAGAATCGAGATCTAAGAATTTGGAAGGAAGTGTGTAGAGGAAAGGAAACTTGATGTTTCTCATAGAGTCTTCTCGCTCTTTTTCTCTCCCTGTCTAGATCCCCAAACTTCATCCAGATTCATCCGTTTGAAGGGGAAATATCTCGAGAAACATCAATTTTCCTTAGCTTTCGACACCTGAATCCAAATTGTCCATCTAGATTCTCAAAAAAAAAATCTGCACACTGAAATATTTTACTCCCATTTCTCTGTATATCTGAAGAGTTTCAAGATGAAATCTCTAAAAGGGCAACATACTGGTCCTCAATGTATACAAGTTTTTGATAATCGCTACCTTAGAACTTTAAAGTGTTTAGAGGAGAGGAAAATTGATCTCTTGTGCATAATCTTTCACCTAGATCGGTGAATTTCGATTGGAAGTATCCCGGAAAAGTGATGTTTTTGGATACAAAATTCGTATCTCTTTTTTCCCATAGATGTTGTAATTTCCAGAATAAATTTTTGCTTGAACTTTCAAGGATGATCACCCGAAATCGGTGATCATCAAGTACAAGTACTTCTTCCCACTCAAGAGGCTAGCCTTCCTGAGACTACTCAAGCTTCAGAACCCTAGAACCTGGAGTTCTTCTCTCCAGGAAGTCACCCACCCCTGGCTTGAGCGTGCTTAACTCTAGAGTTCCTCTCCACCCTGGTTCCCTATTTTATACTCAAGAGTTTCAAGAAATATAATGTTCTAATGCATGCAAAACATTTCGAGAATTGAAATCTGAGAATTTTAGAGGAAGTATTTTGAGGAAAGAAAATTGATATTTGTGCATGAGAAGAACATTGATATGATATTCATCCAGATTTGTGAGTTTGAAGAAGGGAAACATAATGCTTCTCTAATTTTTCCTCAAACTTGAATGGAAATGTCTAAAAGAAATGAAAACTGATGTTGCTCAGTAGATTCTTCTTGATCTCTTTTCTCCAGATCTAGACCCGTAATCTTCATCACGGAATAACCAAGAGGAAACATCTCATTTCCTTTATATTCTTTCTTTCAGATTCTCAGTTCTAGAAACTCTGTTGGTTTCCTCGATAATTGAGATTTAGACTCGTCATCCAGATTTGTGAATTTCAAGATGATTTTCCAGAGAAACATCAAGTTTCCTCTCCTCTAGACTCTTCTTTCCAAATCTTCGAATCTCGATTTTCTCGAAAATTTATGCATAGAGAATTGTTTCTTCCTCGTCCTCCGGAGATTTTCTCGTGAAATGAGGCTTGAGATTTGGTAACGAAGAGTGTAGAGGAACGGAAAATGGATGTTTATCGGTACGCTCCGAAGATCCTTAATGCCCTCCATTTTCTCTATACCTGGATTGCTAATCTTCGTCAAGATTGTGAGTTTCCAGTTGAAATGTTCGCAGGAAAGAGTGTTTGATATTTTTGAGATCTAAGAATTCGAAAGGAATGTTATATTATGACTCCGTTGATTCCACGATATCTTCGAGTTTCATGGTGTTGAATTTCAAGCGAAACTGATGTTGCAAGAAATCACCGAATTCGTTCCTTGACACGAAAATTCCACGAGATTTCCCATACGAAATATCGAGAGCAGAGGAAATGATGCATCTCCATCTGCACATTCGAAAAAAAGATGATATTTCTCCCTCAAATTCAATGAGATCTCCGACATTCGCCGAGAAAATGAAATTCGAAACGGATTTTATCTGCGACTGAAAATGCGAAAGCCGAACGGTGTTTCTGGATTGCAGATTCCACGGGATCCGCGAATTCGACGAGGCGAAGAGGAGTTGCCGGAAGCGGCTGGCGGGACACAACGAGCGGCGGAGGAAGATCTGTCCCGAGATGGACGCGGATCAAGAATCTAAGATCTGCCGGAGAACGAAGATCTCCTTTTCCCAGTCTTCCGCCTGCAACCGATTCCAGATCCTGTGAAAAATTGGAATTTGCGACCCCCCGGTGCTCCCTCTCTTCTGTCAGTTCATGATCCATTACTTCCGATCTGTTGTAACAGAATTTCGTCGCCTTCTGTGGGATCGTTTGCCTCGGTTCCGTGAAAGGGGATTTCAATCCTGGTTCTCGGGTATTTCTGTAGTGCGAGATCGAGAGGAGAGGAGGGAAAAAGGGTTTACCAGTGGAGATGACCGGGGGATGTTCTTGCTCCTGGGATATTCTTCTGTTGCCTGCGTCATGGTGATCGTCCAAGACCGTCATCCAGAAACACGGATGACAGATGACGGATGACGGACGGACATCGCTGGATGACCGATATCAGATGATGGATGACGCTCGATGTCGTCAGAATAATACTCCCACGTTTCAAACGATTTCTTAAAATAAACCAACGTGGGTCATGCAGGAGCACTGTGTCAGCGCAATATGGGCCCACCTGTCGTGGAGGCTAGATGGCTGCCAGCACCTGCCAAAAAGCCAAAAAATTCCTTAAAAATGAAGATTCCTATGCAAACCAAGAAAATCGTGAAATCTTTGAAATTTTATTTCCCTTTTAAAAATTTCTAAGAATCTATAATAAGTCTAAAAAATCATGAAAATTCCTAGATATTCCAAAGATATTTTGCAAATCCTATTAAAATAAAATAGTCGATAAAATTCGTAAAAATAAAGTAATATATAAAAAAATCTACAAACATTCGTAGGAGAACCAAAAAAACTATCTAATTGAAAATTTAATTTTTCTTTAAAATTTTTCTAAAAATGCCAAAAAATAAGAAAATTGTAAAAAATATCAGTTTTTTTTATTTCATCTCCCCTGTAAAATTCTTCAAAGGCAATAGTAACTTGACAGTAATTCAAGAAAATTTCAAAAATATCCAAAAAATATGAAACCCTATAAATCAAAATAATTAATAAAATCCTTAAGAATAGAAAAATGGAAAAAAATAAAAATATGCAAAGGTCCAAAAATATGACCTAACTCTTTAAGCTTCATTTTCACTTGGAAAAATTTCACAAAAATCCAAAATATTTCCTAAAAAATAGGAAAATTCCTAAATATACCAAAAAATATCAAAACTTAAAAATTCATTTCCCTTGTAAAAAATTCCATAAAAACTATAATAATTTATAAAAGTCTCCAAATATTTCCTAGAAAACCAAAAGAGACAAAACTTAGAAAATTCATGTCCTTTTTAAAAAGTTTATGAAGAAGTCATGAAAGTTGAAAAAAATTAAAACTATATGAAATTCATATCTTCCAAAATATTAATCTTCTTGTAGTTGTTTTCAATACACTCAGAGTTCAATATTCTATTTCTTTATGTCATATAATTTTTAAAATTGGATATCACAAATATCACTAGGTTTAGATAATAAAACATAGTACCAGATCAGCTTTAATTTTACATTTTCATCCATGACCTTTTAAAATTCCTAATAATCCTTAAATTTTTTAAACTTTAAACATTTATCTCTTCCAAAATATAACTCATTTTTCTGCACAAAATTTTAATTTGATCTGAAAAATAGACTCGCTAGCTTTTGATGAATTACTTTTGGCCTTTGTGACATGATTTGAAAGTTTCACCAAAGTTTTTTAAAAATTTCTCTTCAAGAATGATTCCAAAGTTTCTACAAACATATCAATGCACACAATTTTATTTTAATTTTTATTAGTAAATGGAACAATAATGATATGATTGGGAAATGAGGAGCAATTTTTCCTTGTATCTAGTAGATGTAACAACTTTTTTGATGCTTGAGTCTTTGAGGACTACTTCATACCACTACTCATTATAAGTGCATACACCTCCCAATTTCAAGAGCTTTAGTGCTCCTCGACATCATGCACACCCTTATGTAGGTAACGATGGCATTTCCAATAGAGAATTTTTTCCCCCCAAGGAGCACTTGTGGTGCACAAGAACTATACCTTGTTGGTCATTGAAGCAACCTTGGGGAATCATTTCATGCCCATATGGGACCACCAGTGAGGGGACGAGACGCGAGGTCGTCGATTTCACACGATCTCGTGTCAAAAATTAATCCGAATTTACTAATTTGTGGAATTAAGAGTGAATTGAAGGGTATAATGGTAACTAAGGGTCGAATCCACAGGGAATTAAGGTATTTTCGAGAGATATTTTGGAATTTGGTCAAATTGGACGATGAATTGAGGTGAGAAATTAGGAAAAATGGTAGATTTAGAAAGATAACTTCAAAACGAATCCACGGAATCAAGAATCGTCGAATTTGGACTTGATTTCATGGAGAAATCGAAAATTGAAGTGAGAGAAAATTTTGGACGTGAAAATGAGCAATTTTAGGTAAAATTTGATAAAATTAAACTCTAAATCCTAATCTAAAAAGCAATTAAACATAAATGGCAGATTAGGAAGCAAAAACTGCTCCCACTAACCCCCGATTGCGATCAAATCGCGGTGATTAAGCCTCTTAATCACGAAGAACACGAAGAACGCGATCGGTAGATTCAAGCTGCGATTTCTCCTTCAATTCTCCACCAAATCTTGATTTCAACCCCTCCGTGGATGCGGAATTGAGAGAGGAAGAGGATGG
Organism: Lemna minuta; assembly: GCA_024174645.1. Taxonomy (NCBI): domain Eukaryota; kingdom Viridiplantae; phylum Streptophyta; class Magnoliopsida; order Alismatales; family Araceae; genus Lemna; species Lemna minuta. The sequence continues at coordinate 18,413,934 of CM044109.1, read as the reverse complement.
AATCAAGAGAAATGAGAGGAATGGTGTCTAGACAGTTCAATTTAATTGAAATCCAACTCGAATACATACAACGACGAAGAACAAGTCTATTTAAAGGAAATTTGGGCGTAACCGTCCGATCGTTTCGATCGACGGTTACGATAAAACGTCCACAATGGACCGTTTCGGAAAATATCGTGGCCGTCGGATCTGGATCAACGGTCTAGATGATCTCGCGTAGGTGACCATTATAAAACGCATACAATATCGCCCCTTGGATCGGGATCGAACGGCCGAGATGCTTCCCGGGAGATTAAATCTCGTTCGTTATAACGCGTGTGATGCACGTGCGTTGATGATCTCCGGTGGTCCGCGCGTCTACCCGATCGGCGCGTGTGATGCCGCCACGTTGCTTCAATCGTAACCGTTATAACCTTTTTAAAACGCACGTGGGTTGATCTTAATAGGTGGACCGCACGTCCATTTGATCGACGCGTATCGATCGATCGTTCAGGAGATCCGACGCTCCTCGTTAAGCCATGTCACCTGCATAATAGGTAAGACGTGTGGATTAGTCCCACACAGAAAAATAAAGAAAAAGTCGTCGGGTTTATAAGACCCAACAATTTAAAGGGTTAATAACCCTTCTCATATAGGAAAGGCTGAAGACCCATTTTATATATATAATAATAAAATATATACTATACGTATAATGCGCCACGTAGGCGCTGCGCGGGTCCGCGTGGCGCTGCCACGTGGCCTTGCGTGCCACGTCGCATCCACGTGGCCCCGCGCGAAATATAAAAGCTTTTTGTTATTTTTTTAAATTATTTTAAATATTTTAAATCGAAAATAAAATTCATAAAAATCCGGAAAAATCCAAAAAAATCCCTAAAAATTGTAAAAATCTTATCTTTTAAAATACAACTCCAAATTAATCCAAATTTCTTTCATTTGATCTGAAATTTAATTATCTATCATTCTAAAAAGTCAAATTATTTAAATAATAAGAGATTTAATTCTTATTTAAAAAATACATTCATTTCTTTAAGATTTTAACTTTAGAAAATTAAATGAATGTTTATAGAAATAAAAAAAACCACTTATAATCTCAAGTAAAGATAGGTTATAAAATCATTTATCCTTAATTTATCACAATTAACCCTAATTTAGTGTATTTTGAGATTATAACATAAATTTGCATGAAATGATAGAAATGCACTCAAAGTATGATAACATGCATATAAATGGAATGTTTTATGCCTTATTTTGCATTAATAATCATGTTTTATCATGTTAAGATTGCATGTTATCAACCAGCTCACTTTAGTGTCTCCCCCCTCATTCTTGAAGACCTCCCTCAGATATTTGGTTAACTCTTTTTTCAAGGTTAAAGTGCTCGATGTTCCCTCATTCCTCCTCATCATGCTCTTCAATCATGAATTTAGCGGATCTGGGCCTCTTAGGCTACTATGGTTTGCATATTGCGGTACTATCAGATCTTCAAGCAAGAATTTCTAGACAAAGTCCGTGGCATCCTCCTTCCTCTTGCTCTCCAGCATGAAGTCCTCGTGAAAGGGATCCATGAGGGCTGCCGCAATGATGACCTTATTGATCCATAAGACCTTTTTATTGATCCATAAGACCTTTGCATACTAGTCAAGCTTTTATCTTCATCGTCAAACATGCCTCTTCCATTGACGATCAGTACTCCACTCAAAAAGTGCTACACACCAGTGAAGAGGTGGTGATCCCAACTTTGTGTATTGAGTTTTTTTATTTTTTTGAAAAGTCTTGCAATAATGTGAAGGTTCTTGCAGATGGTGGGATCATGCGCCTGGTTAAGATGCTAGGGGGAGATGTGAAATGCTCTCAATAGCTCTATACATTTAGATCTCCCCTTGAATCTTTTCTTCAATGCCTTCTAGGTCCCTAAAGATCTCCTCAATATCTAGTCTCCCGACATCAGAAGGGGAGAGGCAAAGAATATAAGAGAAGAAGGCGAGATAGGGGTGGGCTCTCACCAAAGTTTGTATGGGCACCTCAAGGGGTAGACACTTTCTAGAGCATGATCATGCGATCATTGCAGGCACATGTCCACACATCAAAAATTAAAATCAAACTCACTTAAAATGTGGATTAGTTGATTTTAATTAAGTATAGAGGTGAGTTGGTCACATTTATGAAGAATTAGGGTCTGTCCTTGAGATTTTTTAGAATTTGAACAAATTGGATGATGAATTGGGATTAAAAATTAGGATAAAATATAGATTTGGGAAGAAGAATCAAAGATCTATCCACATACTCCAAAAATTACTCATATCAAATCTAGGAAACATGTAATAGTTGATTAATCTGAGCTTAGAAATAAAAATCTAATGTTCAATGAAAATAGATTATAAATAATACATGAAAACTGACTTGAGATCACTATTAAAATAATCCACTTAGTTGCCTAATAAAGGCTTTTCATTGCGCAATTTCAAAAATGAAACTTTAGAGTTCAAGCAGTGATTTCTCCCTATTCTCTAGACAAAATCTTGACTTCAAAAGCTCTCAAGATGCATAAATGAGTTTAGAGCACATTGAGATCAAGAGATTCAAGAAAAAACTTTCCAAAATGGTTCTATTACTCAAAATTTTCAAGAATATATTCATTGTCGAAGAGAGAGTAAAAATAGACTTTGAATTAGGCATGTATGTTGGATCATCTCTTTAGATGCGATCAAGGTCTCAGATTGGTTATGAGGAGATGAATTGGCGTATTTAAGTCATGGTTGTTCGATAGGAAGTGAAGCATCTAGATGAAGCCACATTATTACATATATGTTAAGCGTCACATAACGGTTGCCGTTTAATTTCCATTGAATACTTGAGATGATGCCACAAGTCAACACGAGTCTATTGATTGCATTTAATCTTGGCCATTATAAACCCCTAATGAACGACCAAGATTAATCATTATTTATATAAGTGAATCATTGTCATCTCACATCTCGCCATGTACCCCCGTCACTTAAGTGAAAACAAAGGTTCTAGATTTAATAAGTCGACTCGTGCCAATTCAATGCCTTCGAGTGCACCACGTCACTTGGGGTAAACCTAACTGTAGTCCCACATTTGAATACTAAAGAAATTTCAGAGCTATAAATATAAAATAATTTTATTTAAATAAAATCAGCTTGTAAAGGCACTTAACACTAATAATACTCCCCTAATATGATGTCACGTGTGCACCACTCGCGTATCATGTGGTACCCTTTGATGTCGTCTGATAACATGCATTTATAACTTAAATTTCTTATCCTAATTAACTCATATTCATGCTTATTTTATGTGAATATGATGCATGTTATCATTTCACTAAAGTTGATATTTATGCATAAATTAGGGATAATTTTATGCTTGATTGATGATTAATATTTTGCAAAGTTAAAATTATTAGAAGTTGATCTATTTCCTTAAATTACTTTGACTTTAGTGCATGTTTTGAAAGATAATTTCAAGATGAAAATGTGATTAAGAAGATTGCTTAAGAAATGAGTAAGTGATTTTTAATTCATCTTAATTTATTCTTTGAAAGTATATTTTAGATGACATGATATTAAAAAGGAAGGGATTTGTGATCCAATGGAGAAAATTTGAGTTAAAAAGGAGTTATACAAATGAATTTATGAATTTCTTAATTTTATAGTATTTTTTTTATTTTATTTTGATTTTTCAGGATTTAGTTAATCGTGCGGGACCCACGGAGGTGACGTGGCACGATGCGGACACATGGCGGGGCCACGCAAGCCCACATAGATGCCACACGCAGTCAATTTGATGATTTCCTCCGAGGTGTTCATTTCAGGGATTTTCTGATATTTGATTTTCAATAATTCATAGTAAATCCATTTCTTATCCAAAAATCACTAATTATATATCAATAAATTCCATTTTCTCTCTAGTTTCCAAATTTTTATAATCTTCTGACTCTGTTTGATTCTCTGATTTTACGGCACACCTATTATTGGTCAAAGTCAATGCTTTGACTTTGACTTTTGACTTTTCTCTGTCAAACCCGAGAATTAAATTCTTAAACTTCTTATTTAGTCTATTTATATCATTTCAACTCATTACTTCTTATTTTTACTTATTTAAAACCCCTTTTAAACCTAAGTTTGACCAAGTCAACTCTACGATTAAAGTCAACCCTGCTCTCTATGGATCGACCCGATACTTACACAATACTTGATTTTTATATCTTATCTTTGTGAGTTCGGATTTATAAATTTCGTTTGACAAACGTTTTTATGTTTTAACGACGCACGAAAACGACACGTCATCGTCCCCTGTCACCACACAAGCGTTCATGCCACATCAACTATCATAATAACTTGCACTTAATAATAACCTTTTTGGTATTTTAAAATTTTAAAATAAATTCAGAAAAATTCTTAAGAATGCCTAAAATTGAAAACAATATACATATTTTAAAATACAACTCCAGTGTAATTTAATTTTTTTGTTTGATTAGAAATTAAATACATTTTATGTAATTTAATTTAATAAATAATACTAGAATAGATATTTAAATCTTAAATATACTAAATTTTTGCAAAAAATAAGAGTAGATAATTTTAGAGTATATTAAAATGTTTTCTCTTATTATATTACATTTAAATCCAAAAAAAATATTATAATAGAAGTCTAATTTAAAATTAAAACTCATGTCTCATACATTATTAGCCTTTTAAAATGATAAATTTTAAAAATTTTGATATAAAATATATGGAATGATGAAAATACACTCAAAATTTAATAACATACATGAAAAACATATAAATGATACCCTAAAATACATTAATAATCACGTAATTATAAGAAAATATTATATATTATCAACACCCACCACTTATTTATCAACTCATATTTTCAAAATCTTTTAAAAAACCTCATAAAAATATCTATATATACTAATATTAATTGACATTTTTTGTGAGACCCTGCAAATCTATGTATTTATCTAGTTAATAATAAAATGACTCGAGAACTTTTGTTTTTCTTAGTTAACTATATTAATTAATTATAATAACATATAGATTAACTAATTAAGAATAATTTAACCAAACAACAATTCATTTTTTAGAGTACACTTTGTACTCTAAAAAGATTTGATGTTTAATACTCTTTTATACAACTTTGATTGTTTTAAATCATTTTGTATATATAATTCTTTATTTATAAAAAAATTTAAATCACTTAAGATACAGTCCATTGTCAAACTTGACTCGACAATTCAACTAATATTGAAAGAAATCATCAAGAATACCTTCTCAAATATTATAATTATCTTAAAAAATAATATAACCTTATCTTATTCCTCAAGCAAAAAGTTTCATACTGATCACTCAATCAACTTTTATGACTTCATATTGTATACAATTTATGATAATTCAGAACTCCAGTAGTTAAAGATTTATAATTCATAAATAAATCACGATTATCTATCCATAAGATGTCTTTGGTAGCTCAAGTGTAAGAATCATTTACATAAGCATGACATAGATTAAATTGATTAACAGTTTTATATAATTCTATAAAGGGATTCATATGGATCAATTTCGTGAATCATTTCACTAATGCTACGAGATCAAGTGTGCATAATAAGCTCATAGGTTCCATGACAATTTTCATGTCCTCAACCAATTACCTATCCAATATGCATATCCCAAAAAAACAAAATAGAAAGGGAAAAAAAACCACATGATTAAGATTATGGGTGATGACACAAATAGATAGAAAGTTAATAGAAAACTTGAAGACAGTACGTCACGTAAGGGAAGTGGAATTGGGTAAGACATTGGATATGTAAAAGAGGAAATGATAAAAGGCGTATTTATTGTATGTGCAAATGCCCTTAAATTGATAGCCTACGACAACTTAGAATTAATGAAGACATGTATACTTCAAAGCAAGACAACGTCGGCCTAAGAATAAACTCGTCGCCATACTTCATACTTTGCGAGGACGTAGGTCACTTGGATATTTGAAGCGACATGAGTAGGAGATATAGCTGAAGGAGCCATATTGGTGGGAACTTCAGAAATCATGGCTTGAGCTCCTTCAGTTTTTCCAAACTCCCATCATTTTTTACAGCAATCTCTACCATAAAAATTCATGCACCCCAGCTCTACTACAAGAAGCAAAGGTGGCAACTGCTATTTCAACCCAGTAGAAGTCCTATTCCAAGTAAAATGCTCAAATTTTTCTCTAGATTTTATGTGCAAAAGTAAAATGCAAAGTTAAATTTATGGAATTTTAGGTATGAGAAGCCGTCCATTCGGGCTTCGTCACTCAACTTGCCAAGATGGCCGACTTAGAAGCTCATGAGCGACCAAGAAGGTGAGAATACGACTTGAAAATTTCCAATATTTCTTTACAGAGCGAACTAATGCCATGATCTTCAAACATTTCCAAAAGTGCAATGATCATCAGTGGTCGCTCATAAAAAAATTATCTCACTCAGTGTTCTAGAGATTGTTCCCTTCCAATTTTGAATAGGTTTGGGCACTTCGTCTCTAACCCTAGGTCTTGAAGGCGGTAATGAGATCGCTCGTAAAACCCTCCCTCTCTCTCTCTCATACTAGAAGCCTTTAACTATATATATAGACTGGTGTTTGGTCCTCATGTACACATTTTTCTCTCTCTACTTTCTCCCACACATTTTCGAATCTACTGCTTCCACTTCGAACCCACCAAGCTGATCTTTTCCTAATCAGATTTCAACCGATAAACCAAAACCTAAGTCTCGGAAAAGGGCAGGAAATCGAAGTTAGCAGCCTAATAAGTCCCTTGAACGGAGAATAGCCTGAGTCATAGATCACTCACCAGATCCGAACTGAGCAAGCCGCCCAGAGTTTCCTCCGCCGATGCAACTCGTACCTTCCTCCGATCTCCAAGTTCTTCCTCTGAATTGACAAGAATCTCTAAATCTCGTTCATCTATCGGAACATAGAGGGCGACGAACTGCAAATAAATATTGTCAAAGATCTTGGTTGATGAACTTATTTGAAGAGATGAGTTGACTCACACGGCGGAGATGATGGATGGAGACGGTAGATTGGCAGCAGAGATACGGTCGAGGCAAGAGAGGCAAATCCGCTCCTTGCTCTGGCATTAACGTCAGATGCACGTTGAGCTGAAGTAGACGCGGAAATGGAATTATCTGATTCCGTGGATAAAAAAGATGACGATAAAGAAGAAGAATAAGGTAAAGTGGAAATGAAAATTTTGGATTCCAGGGAAAAGCGGAATAGTAGCGGGAGAAAGAAAAAAATGAAGAAGAAAGAAGAAACCAAGTTAAAGTAGATTAATAAGGCCTAGCAGTGGCTAAATTCCCAGATTCCGGAGACCAGGGAAAAATGAATAGGACAGATACTAAGATTTCGATCCACATCGTCATTTTTCTGTGAATCATGCATAAGGAAGACCGTGGAGGAGAAGAATTAAGGCGAAGTGGAAGTAAAGATTTTGTGGAGAAGGATGAGGAGAAAGAAATAGATGAAGAAGAAAAGAAAGTGGACTAGTGGCTAAATTGTCATCTTCCGGCCATGCAGCAACCCGATGATAAAAAATTTGAAGAAGACAGATGATTAATACCCACCTCATCATTTTTCTGAGAGTCGCGGAGAAAGTCAACGATTCTGGCGATGCGAGTGGATTTTTGTCCATGTCGGTCCCGGCTCCTGGCGCTGTTGTTCCTCCACGTGAGCTCTTCACGGCTTCCGGAGGATGAGGAATCTTCAGGATCGGCTCTTCGGCTTCGCTTCTCCGGGGAGATCTGGCGAGGAGTCTTCGGTGGAGGAATTAAGATTAGGGTGACGATCGTTTTCTTCAGGGGGAGAGGTTATCCTGACATTGGATTGATGGTTCTGAGGAGGAGAGTGTCTCCTCGTGAAAGATCTCTTCTTTCCCACTGCTTCGGACTGCCTCCGGTATGTCTCCGCGATTGAAGTTTGAATCTGGTGCCACGAGAATATACGTCTATATAAGAGTAGTATCGATAGCTGGATAAAAAATGTAAAGAAAGATGTATATGCTTTCTAATAGAGAGAGAGATGATAAGTATAGACAGCGTGGATGATAGAGCAGAGAGTAAGTAGATAGACCAAGTTAGATAGAGAAGAGATAGATAAATACAAAATACCATAAATAGATGGAGAGAGAGAGTTATAGTAGTATAGAGCAAAGGAGATATATAGTATATATACATGAAGAGAGAGAGAAAGGTAAAGTGCAGGGGAGACAGATAGTACATAGATATATGAGGAGATCGATCAACAAAAAGGGAAAGGAGAGAGTGAGATACAAGGAGTAAGAGATAAATTTAGAGGAAAGGGAGATAGTTTCAAAGGTAAGTAGATAGTGGATAGAATGCACAGAAAGATGAATATGTTGGCAGCAGGGCAATGGAAGATGAGAGAGAGTGTGTGTGTGTGTGTTGAGAACCATTTGGATGGGTGGTCAAGACGGAAAAGAAAGAAGTAGAACCTTCTTGTTCCTCTCCCTTTCCTCTTCATGCAAAGTCAGCTCCTACTCCATGCAAAACAGAAAACTCTGAACAAACGAACTCAAGAAATAGTATGAAAACATAAATGACAAATATAGATTCAGACACAAAAAGATAATTTCCCCTTTTTTGATTAAAAAATGAAATCGTGATAAATATAAAAACAAATTTAGAGAATCAGGATGACCTCGTCTTCATATTTGTTTACGTTTGGGTACAGAACTGCGATCAAGGCATCAAAGTTTGGATCATCCCGCAAAGATCGTCGGCTCGAGCAATGGGTACGACATGCCGGGCACTCATTGTTCCTGCAGCACAACATGACCCGCCCAATCGAGAGTATCAACTTAATAATTAGTTTCGTAGGTGACCCAAGATTTTTCAAAAGAGGAGTTTTAGAGGGTTTATCTCATAATTTTTAAAGTTTGAATGAGGACATTACTTGGATTTGAAAGTCATTATTTATAAATATCCAGAATGTCGAACTTCTTTTTTTGGGGGGTAAGGGGATGGGCTAAAATATCCCAGAAACTCCTTAAGATTACGGCCTGAGAAGCATTGACTATTAAGTGCACAATAAAAATGAAGAATAGACTTTAATTGATTCCTAAAACACAGATTTTGGAGGGTAAGTTTTTGGAAAAAAATAAGGGTAATAGTGATATTTCGTAACTTCTGGAGGACTTCGTGAATGCACAAAATATAAAGATGGACATAAAACTGTTTCTTTATAACATGAATTTCTAAGGGAGGGTGTTTTCATAAATTTCAGAGCCAGAATGAAATTTCAAGAAATTCAAGGGAAATAAGGTGGAGGGAAAATATACGTGCGCGAATATCAAGTAAAGAGGAAAACAATACGTGAGTTTCTTGGATCACGAATTTTGTAAGGGTATTTTTGAAAACTTCAAGAACAATAATAAGCAATTTACCCAAGCCGCATTGACTTGTTGATGCATTCTCTACAAAACCGATGCATACATTCCATAGCTGTTCTCGTCTTCTGAATTATCCCTGGACCAATATAAATAATAAACAATTTAACAGACTTTAAAAAACTTATTAATATTAATTAAACTAAAATGAATAACCATGTTTCAAGAACCTACTAATAGTGAACAGGACGTCAAAGTAGCTGAATAAAACACTAAAATCTTGATAGTAAAAGAAATAGTCGCCACTTTCCTTTGGGAACTATATTCGGATTGACAAAAAAAAACATCAAACCAGTGGAGGAAAGTTGGGAATAGAGTGTTGACCAGAATGAATGGTGCGTTTTGGTTTTTGTGAAGTATAAAACATACAACCAGGAGAAGACCACATAAAAAATCAAAGTTATACCCAAGCATATAGGACACTCCACTTCCTTGCGGATGTCTGAAAGTTTGACGAGGACATATCTGTAAAATAAAAAATATAAAAAAATTACAACACATTGTTACTTTGTGGGAAGATGAATTCGTTCAAAAACATCTCGAACAGCTCAATTCAAATTATTTCAAACAATTGAAAGTGAACTAAAAAAATTCAGATTATAGAATCAAAAATGCTGTACAGAGATGTATACCACTGGAAATTGATAGAATATTCCACTTCGGATGATGGCGAGATGAATCGCACATTCTAATCATATTGTAAGTGGCAGAATTCACTCGGGCGCCCTCTAGCGTGATGCGGTCAATCTCAGAACAGCGGAAATGAATGAGGGAAAATGAAAGCCTCGAAACCATAAACGTTTTAACAGTTGGATACGATAAACCGGAAACAAGTAATTGATGAGAATATGAATGAGTTTTCTCAGTTCATGAAGCAGAGAAACAAAACTATGCGATCATCCACGAAGAATAATAACAAAAAATATAAAATATTACTATTTTCCTTACCAGTATTATTGTTCAAGTTAACAATATTAACAGTAATAATAAGAAGAATTAGGAGAAAGAGAATGTATTTATCAGAATGAAATGCATCACTCATTCTTATATTGGAACAGGTGCGAACGAAACCGTACTTTCGTCTGTCGAATTCTACCGTTCTGTCGGCATTATCCTCTGCTACTGCGACAGCAAGCAAAAGTCAGAACGAGGAGGTACATTGAGTTGGAGAGAAGAAAAAAAGGAATTCTGCAATTCTACCTTTATTCTGATCCTCCGGTGATTGCGTTTCTACTTCTTCGTCCTCTCTTCCTCTATTTGCCAACTGATTCTGCTGTTCTTGCTCGTCCTCGTAAGCTTGCTGGAATTCCTTCCGCGACTCCGGCCGAAGATGCTTTGGCGCCGGCAAATCGGCCGGCATTTTCTAGCTCCTTGCTTCTCTTACGCGGATCTCGATTTTTGACGATTCTGCCTCCCGCCTCTCGCGTCCTCTCCTTTCTCTATTTCTCTTGCGCTCCTTCTCCTTCCCTTCCTCTCTCTTCTGTGCCGAGTGATCGTCTCTCCCTTTCTTTTTCACACGGACTCCCACGGTCGCTCTCTCTCTCGATAGCTTTCTCTCTTTTTCCCGCGCTCTTTCTCGTCCTCTCTCTCGCCCTCCCGCGTTCTCTGTCTTTCTGTAGCACTCTCTCTCTCCGTCATTCATGAGCCAGCCAATCAGAAATTCCGTACGTGCCGTATATTTATAATTTATCTATATATTTTTCCATTTTCGAGCATCTGATTGAACTTCGAGATCATGATCGATCTTGCGTTGACTGATCCAGCCCATGGAATCGATGGGTATCAAACCCTTCCACGATTTGATCGATGCAGTGATCAATGCCCGTCAATCAGATCGACTGAAAGACCATTGATCGATCTGATCAACGATCATCATTCAAAATCTGATAAAAATTAAAAATATTAAACTTTTAAAAAATTAGAAGATAACCATTCGACGGCCCTGATTGACAATTCATGAATAATGGAACGATGAAATTTGTATTTGAAAGGAAACTTACTGCTATTTATGATCATACCTTTGATATTGCATAGCATATAGTTTATTAATGCATTTATGCACGTGGAAGAATTATCCTATTAAAATAAATAAAAAAACTACAAATCCTATTTATGTAACTGCCTCAGTCGCTGTGCTTCTCTCTCTGTCGATCACTCTGTCGATTTTCTCCGTTATGTCGTTGAACAGTTTCAAAGAAAGCCTCAAGGTGCCGCTTTCTCCCTCCAGTACCGCGTCGTACTCGACATTACCATCGCAATCTCAAAATTCAATCCGCTTGTCCCAGCAAGAATTTGCCGTTTCGCCTCGGAAACCGCCGAAATCCTCGATCTTTCGGCAGCTGCAACGGTGCAGCGGCTCCCTCGATTTCTCATCCGGTGATGTTTGCCCTCGCATTCCTCATCGCCGAACGCTGGTCGAAGATGGAAACTCCGAGGCCGTCGAGGAGAAAAAGACGTTTAGTTTTCCAGGCGTTGAATTTCAGGATTCGCTCGCCATGGATCCAGGCAAAGCAAGAATCGTATCAGATGTCTTCTCTGGCGCCGTCGGAGGACCGTTCGAGCCACTGACTCTCTCTTCTCCCGGAGAATTCCCCCTCATTCAGGTAGTCTTGTGCCATTGCGCTGACTGGAAGCCCTGAACATTTGTGTTTTTTTCTTTATATGGTTGCCTGCATTTATATCGAATAATTTCACGGTAGGGTCCCGTTAATTACAGAAATTTTTTTTGTATATCTATATTCATTACCTTCATTGAACGTGATCAATTTCATGACAGGTTCCCGTTCCTGCTAAACAATTTTTTTCTATATATTGATTGTCTTCATTTAATTTTATTAATTTCTCGGTGGGGCCCTGATAGTTTTTTTTTTCTATACGTTGATTGCCTACATTCTATCGATTAATTTCACGGTAGGTTCCTGCTAAATATTGGTTCTGTTTCTATAAATTGATTGTCTGCGTTTAAATTGGTTCATTTCATGGTAACTTCCTGCAAAACATTCCTTGTTTTTTTCTTCTTATTGATTTTCTTATTTTCATATGATAAATATCATCGCAGGTAAATATTCGTTTTCTATATATTAATGGTCCACATTTAAATTGATTAATATGATAGTAGGTTCTTGAAGTAGTTGTTCTTTTGATATACATTGATCCTCCACTTCTAAAAGTTGATCAATGTCACGGTACTTTCCTGCCAAATATTTGATTTTTTTGATATATCGATTGCCTACATTAAAAATGATTAATTTCATGGCAGGTTCTTGCTAAATGTTTATTTTTTTCTATATATTGATTGTCCACACTTAAATTGATTAGTCTCGTTGTACGTTCCTCCTGAACATTTTTTTTAAAATATATTGATTGTTTAAATTTAAACTGATTAATTTTGTAATAGGTTCCTGCTAAACATTTTTTTTAATGTACATTGTCTGTCTGCATTTCAATTTATTAAGTTAATTGTAGGTTCCTGCTAATCATTTTTATTTTGTTCTATATTGATTATCTACAATTAGACTGATTAATTTCGTGGTAGGTTCCTGAAAGAATTAATTGCAGGCTTCTCGAGCACCAAAGAGAAGGGGTGAAGTTTTTGTATGGATTGTATAAGAAGAATCACGGGGGTGTGCTCGGTGATGACATGTAAGTTTATTTACTGCCATGGTGATGTAGGAGTATGACTATTGATTATTTATTGAACCAGGGGTTTGGGAAAAACTATACAGACAATTGCATTATTGGTTGCTGTGGCAGCAAAAAAACTCTGAAAAACTCTGAAAATCAAGATGACAGAGAAAGTGGAGGCCCATTCTTGATAGTCTGCCCCACTTCAGTTATACGCAACTGGGAGAATGAATTTAATGAATGGAGTGATCTAAATGTTGCCGTATACCATGGGTCTAGCCGTGATTTGATCCTCAATAAACTAGAATCTCGAGGCTTTGATGCCCTAATAACTAGCTTTGATACATTCAGAATCCATGGTGAAATCCTCTCAAGAATAAAATGGGACATTGTAATTTTTGATGAGGCTCATCGATTAAAGAATGAAAGCTCCCAGCTTTATAAGGCATGCTCCCAGATCAAAACACGGCGGCGCTTTGGTCTCACAGGAACTGTAATGCAGAATAAAATCATGGAGTTATTTAATCTATTTGACTTTCTCTCTCCTGGATCACTCGGAACTCGCGAGCATTTCCGAGATTTCTACGATGAGCCGTTGAAACATGGCCAAAGGATGAGTGCTCCTGAGAGATTCATTGAGATCTCCAAGGAAAGGAGACAACTGCTTTCTTCGGTTCTTCAAAAATACCTCCTGAGGAGAACCAAAGAGGAAACTATTAGTCATCTAATGATTGGAAAAGAAGATAATGTCGCTTTTTGTGCTATGAGTGATCTTCAAAGGCGAGTCTATAGAAGAATGCTGGCACAACCAGAGATTCAATGTCTTATAAACAAGGATCTTCCTTGTAGTTGTGGAAGCCCTCTCACCCAGGTTGAATGTTGCCATAGATTAATTCCACATGGAGTAATTTGGTCTTATCTTCACAAGGATAGAGCTGAAGGTTGTGAATCCTGCCCCTTCTGTGTGGTTCTTCCCTGTTTGGTGAAACTTCAACAAGTGAGTGGATTTTTCATGATATATTTTTTTGGTTAAATTTTTCTAAGCATCCAGAAATTTCTTAATTTGTTCGATCATTTTTCCTTTTTTCCACTTTAGTTCTTATTAGGGGACGGGGCTGATGTTGTCATGATTGAGGGTTGGACTGATGATCGATTTTAAGTGATGATAAGGTATCTCACAAGGTCGAGGATTTTCCATATGGATTTTCCCATATGTAAAATGTTTCCCTTCATGTTTTGGGGAGATGTAAGAGCTAGGTAGACGAGAGACTTTCCAAAATGTTTCAGAGAAAGTAGAAGAGAAATTGATTTATGATTCTCAAAGAGAAATAGAGAGAGAGATGGAGCGCACAATTTTTTTAACCAAAAATTAGTATAAAACCAAGAAGTCTATGTTCCCCAGGACGCTTTTGAATAATAAAGTCTTAGGATTCTATATTGGTCTTTTTTTAGATTAGCAATCACCTGGAACTTATCAAGCCCAATTCCAAGGATGAGGTGGAGAAACAAGAGAAGGACGCTGAACTGGCTGCTGCCATTTTTGGACCAGACCTTCACTTGGTTGGCGGGAGAGCACACACCAAAAGCTTTATGGGTCTTAGTGACATGGAGCATTGTGGAAAGATGCGGGCACTGGATAAGCTTTTGTCATCTTGGATCTCATCTGGAGATAAGGTTCTTCTATTCAGTTACTCTGTTAGGTGATCATTAGTTTTTGTTTCTTCAATTTTTCTAGAATTCATGGTTTAAGATCCATGATCTAAAGTTTTTGTTCTTGATCTAAATTTGACTTTTTTTCTTTTCTAAATAGGATGCTGGATATTTTGGAGAAATTCCTAATCCGGAGAGGCTACTGTTTCTCAAGACTTGATGGGTCGACCCCAATGAGCTTGCGTCAGTCTCAAGTTGATGATTTCAACCGGAGCCCTAGCAGACAGGCAATCAACCCTAGTTATCCAATAGTAATTATAATAATACCCATGTAGGTAGCGAAACTGATAGTCAACCTGAATCAATAATTCCTAGAGAAGTTATCTGCTCTAAATTCAATAGAAGCTTCTATATTTTGAAAAAAAAACTAAAATTATTCGAGGAACTGTTATTTATAAAGTCAAAACAATTTGCATTGGAGTCCTGCCTTCTTCAGTATGTTGAAAGGATGGGGTTTCTGGCATGTTCATGCCTCACACGTTGGTCTCTCTCCCTCCCTTTGCCATTGTCTTCTCTCTCTCTCTCATTCTTATTGATACCGCTACATGATGACATCTAGCCTTCAGAAGAGAGTGAGTATAAAAAAATTTGGTCTCATTTTCTCATCTAATTCTATACTGCAGGTATTTCTGATTTCAACTAGGGCTGGTGGATTGGGATTGAATCTGGTGAGTGCCAACCGGGTCGTGATCTTTGACCCAAATTGGAATCCATCTCAAGATCTTCAAGCACAGGATAGATCATTCCGGTTTGGACAGAAACGCCATGTGGTTGTGTTTCGTCTACTTTCAGCTGGATCCCTTGAGGAGCTCATATATACTCGGCAAGTGTATAAACAGCAGCTCTCTAATATTGCTGTTTCAGGAAAGATGGAGAAGCGCTACTTTGAAGGTGTACAGGTGAGGGCAGAATCTTTATTTTTATATGATTATCTTCTTCAGTACTCTTTTCCCTGTCATTGATTGGATTGAGTTGTTAATAGGACTGTAAAGAATTCAAGGGAGAGCTTTTTGGAATCTGCAACCTTTTCCGGGATCTTTCTGATAAACTGTTTACCAGCGAGATCATCGAACCATTTGAGGTTTCTAGCAAAGGCGGCAGAGAAACTTTCCACATTATAGAAAAAACTTCAGTAGAAAAATCTAATTTGGAGAAATCAAAAGGAACTGAGATGGAATATTCCCCTCCAACGCATCTTGATCTATTGGATATTGAGAGAGCTGGAGGACTGCATAATTTGGGTCAGTTTTCTGTTCTTTTAAGTTCCTTGTGATTCTTTTTCTACTGTTCTTATACAGAGGTTGTAGTTTTTAGCATAAAGTTACAGTTTACTTCAGCTGGAATTCATTTATGGAAATTTGCTTGGTCTCTAGAAGGTGAAAAGTATGGAATATTATTGTCTTTATGAAAAAATTAAGTTTGCTTGTGATTTCTTGTCGGTCAGTTTATGATGTGTTACCTTAGAGATAGAGTAGATGCAAAAGGAGATCAGAAGAGGGGAGTAGATATGGGGATGGATGTAGCAGTTTGTGAAGTTCTGGTTTCCGAGTACCAGAACTGCTGCTTGGCCTTTTTCCTTTATTTTCCGTTTTCTCCTTTTGAAGCCATAATTGCTGCTTATGGACAATCCCCTGGAATTGACTAATGCGTGCCAGCCAGCCTATGGGCTGTTCAGTTATGTTGGCCCATCAGTGCCCCTGACGTGTTATGAGTAGCCACTTTGTCCTCAGAGTGGACATAGAAATAAGTGCCATCCTATGTGGGATGCTATTGCAACGCATGGCTTAGAAACTGGCAACTTCTTTGTGAATTGATTGACTTCTCGGCAGCAAGCCTGATGACTCATATGGAAAAATCTGTAGGAACAAGTTAAATGGACATAATACCTTGCCAAAGAAAAGTAAGAGTGGAGTAAAATGTCTGTTTTTAATATGAGCAGATAAGTATTAACCAATACATTTTTTTCTTAATTAGAGAATTTCTTTGCCATATCCTTTGGGTGAATGATGAACTCCCACTTTATGTTGAATTATCTCTCACAGGGATTGTTTATGCCCACCGAAATGAAGACATTGTGAATTCTGGGAGATTCAAGATCTCAGATAAAAATCCAATGAAAGATGACATTTGCTGGAGGGAGAAACCTTCTCACGTGAGAAAATACTCAAGGACGGGGTGTGAACTCGTTTCAGTAAAGAGAGGGGAAGCGTCAGATGAAAATGAGTGCGAAGAAGGTGCTTGCTGTGGAGATAAGTTCATGGGAGGGAGAGAGAGCGAGATGACTAAGTTTGCGGTCATGGCAAAGAGGAGAGAGGATATTGCAAATGAAAATCCAAGGGAAAAAGGTGCTTGCTGGAGAGAGAAGCCCACTAGAGAGAGAAAAGACGGGAGGTCTGAGTTTGATCTCATTGCAAAGAAGAGAGGGGAGTTATCAGAGAAAATTCTGGTTGAAGAGACTGCTCGAAGGACAGAGAAGATTTCTGGAGGGAGAAACAGCAAAAGGGCCGAATATGAACTCATTGCTGCAAGGAGAGGGATGGGAGTTGAAGAGTTCAGCAGGTGGGTGCTTGCGGCATCGCCTTCTGAGCGCCAAGAAGTCCTCATGGAGTGCTACCCTAAAATGAAGAAGAAGAAAAAGAGTGAGGTGGGACCTTCAAGGTAGAGAGTTAAGTTGTAGATATTTTTGTGATTATTTATTTTGGGTTATCAGGGTAGAGAGGGAAGCTGTAGATATTTTTGTGAATATTGATTTTGAATTATCAAGGCAGAGAGGGAATATACATGCATGTATATTTGTGTATATTTTTGTGCAATTGTATACCTAACTATTTTCATATCATACCAAGGTCTTACAAGTTTTCTTCATCCTTACTCTCTGATCCTCACACTCAATCAATTCCACCTTCGCTCTCTCCTTCACCCCACACACTCCCACTAGTTCATATCCTCTGTCTTGTTGTCTGCAAACTCAATAAATCGCTCCATGGGTTGAACAATCCACTTGATAGTGGTATAAAATATGTGATTTTTTTATTTCCACCCTTTATTTCACATGGATCCTATAATTTATATAAAATGTCCATGACATTTTGATTTGCAGAAATACATATGGAATCCATCAACAAAATCAAGTTTCAACTTTGTGAAGAATTCAAGATGAAAAGCTTAGGAAGCTAAGAAGTTTTTGCCGATGAAAATATAGAGAGATAGAGAGGCTAGCATTGTATCCCTAATTCAAAAGAGTTAAGTCTAGAATATTCTCTCTAGATTCAATTCGAAGGAAGTTTTTGTTGTTCACTGAAAGTTTTCATCCACTTTATGTTGGAAGATGGAATTTAAGAGGAAGAATATGTCCAAAGTCCATCACTTTTTTGGCAGATGGATCACTCATGTATGAGATGATTTGTACACACATAGACATCTCATAAGCATTGAGTGTTAGGTTCATCGGAACTTTTTTTGGTAGATTTTTTAGATAACTTCATAGAACCTCTGAAGTATGCTTGCATTTGGGAGGTAGAATGATGTGTATGGTTATGGTGAATATAGAGTATGCAAGTGATCTCAATAAAACTAGATCACTCACGCGATATCTCTTGGAAGGCAACTCTACAACCTATCCAAACACTTTCTAAGATTGAATCCAAATACATGGACTTCATAGAAGCAATCAAAGCAGTGGTGTAGATGAAAGGATGTTTTTGAAGAAATATGTTCATAATGATATCCAATCAAACTGTTCTACAATGGGTAGAGTGTCATTTCTTGTTCAAAAGATCAAATGTTTTATGTTTGAACAAAACACTTGCACGTATGTTTTCACTTTGTATGAAACATGTTCATGAAAGTAGGCATAGCAGACCATGAATATCAACATTCATTGCAACCCAACAACAATGATTCCCAGAGTGAGTACCTCAAGTGAAATTTGAAAAATGTCTTCATCTAGATGGGTGATAGGCAGTGTGAATCTTATCCCTATTGTGGGAAATATTCAAGGAAGACATTGGCTAGTGTTTTGTCTCATCAGTTAGATAAAATGGAGATACTTCTCTCTCCTCTGTCTCCCCTTTTCAGTTTCTTTTGTCTTCTTGTGAGATGGGCCTTGAAATGGCCCTCTCAAACTGTGTTTCTTCATCTCTTTTTTAGGGTATTCTTGTTCATTATCATATTTGAAATTGAGGATCTTGGGCTTTGTTTTTTCTCACTCGAAGAAGAATCAACTTGTGATTATGATTGTTCTCCAATATTATCTAGACAAACACAAAAAGAGAAAATAAAAAATACCTGCATGTTATCCAATTCTAAGTAGTTACCCCACTTATTATTCTAAAATGGATTCTTTTACCCATTACATATTTTTATTACATAAAGTTTTGATAATGAATCCTTTTACCTATTTGAGTAATGAATTTTATTTCAAATTTTCTAGAAATTTTTCTGGTTAAGAAATTTACTTTTTGACTATTGAGTGTCCAAAGCCTTTGACCCAATGAGATGAAGAGAATTGTCTTGATACCTAAACAGCTTGAAATCATATCTCCATCATCATAGGCCTTACATTACGTATTTGATTAATGTAACAAAAAAACAAAGTGGGCATATTTTTTGAGGATGTGCTTGATGATCCAAATATTTTGGAAGGAATAGATAACACTATGCTATTTATCCAATTATGGGCATATAGGTGGAAGTGGGCCAAAATCTGAGCAACGAGAAAATAGCTATCCTATTGAGAATGAGTGTTATACACCCACTTACTTGAAGAGCCTGCAATGGAAGATAAGAACTTCTTTTCATATTTTGATGCTATAATTGTTTGGATATTTTCTTAAATCTTTGATTTTTACTGATGGCAACTTCAACCCAATAACATGAACTCTCTCATGCATCAAATTGAATGCCATCATTTTTTTTCCTTTAACAAAAGTATTGTATTGAAATAACTCTGTGATGTACTAACAACCAGCAGTGACTAAGGAATGCAATACTATTCTGAGGATTACTCATCCTAACTACCAAAACTACCCTAACTTACTTATAGATGAGAAAGAAAATCATTTAGAGATGCATAAAAGAGAGATATGCTTACCCAAATCGAGAGATATGGCAGACACATTGAATGATATATTTCATTAACAACTTTTATACATGAGTTTAGTTTAAGATGGCGGCAATGGCCGCCGACAAGTTGGGCATTCCATCTTTACATCCATCCATCTTTGTAAACAGCCAGAATGGAACAAATGCTCACAAGGTGTAACCTGCAGACAGGGGAAAATATCATAAACCATTTATTTATCTATCCATCCGTCCATCTACGAATCAATGTCTATCAATTATCCAATCTATCTATTTTTCCATCTTTCAATCTATCAACTTTTAATTAATCTAAATCTATCCATTTATATTTCCATCCATAAATTTATCCATCTATTAATCTATTACTGATGAGTCTATATCAACTATTTATTCCCTCCATTTATCAATTTATCTATTAATAATTTGTATAAATCTAACTATGTCTGTCCAGACAACCATCCATCTATTTTATCCATCAGTATCTATTTTCCATCCGTACAGCCATCCATCTATATTTACTAATCAATATATATATATACGTACCCCATCTTTCTATCCATCTGTTCATGTATATCTATACTTATATGTCAGTATAAAATAAAGGGATGCAATATAAATAGCTGCTGTTGGCGGAATCTCTACCATGTGTTCACTGGGTTGTCGTGTAACATCAATGGAAGCCATGCAGATCACACAATCAGTAGAAAGAGATGAGTCACCATCAAGCTTTCTATAGTAACTGTACTTCTCTGGCAATATCTGTCATCAATAAAATTATTAATGTCACTAAAGATCACCTGAACATGAAAAAGACTACAAACTTTAACATACTAGCAATATAACACAGAATTCTAAAAACGGAAATGAGATCACTAACCTGGCGAGGAATAAAACATCTAGATCCAAAATAATGTTGGAGGAGAAGAATTCCAGCCTGAACTCCAACAAAAGTTCCCAAGCATATACACCATGTTCCATCAAGGTCAATCCTCATGAAATTATCCGGGCAGCCAAATAAATAAAATGGAATTGCAAGCCGGCTAATGCTCGTCCCCACTATATATTGAGGATGAAGTGGCTTTCTCGTATCCCGAAGAATGTTGGTCACTATTTGGGGGATCCAGAACGAGTACATGAAGAAGATGACGTAACGCATGATACTTGGGAACTCGTACATTACCAGAATGCCACCTAAGAGAGCACCATCTGAATATGGAATGATGACACCGGGCGTTAGGGGATGTCATACATCATCCGTCATATGTATCCATTGTGTCGATAAAAATAATGGACATAATTAAGCATCAAATGAATTTATCACCCCACAGAAACTTAGAGAAAATTTTATAGACATTGTGGTAATTAAGCAAAAGAAAAGTATCCAATTGATTAAGGTAGAACATTAATACTGGGCATACTCAATCATATGAATCCATAATGTTGATACAAAAATGATAGAATAAGATGGCATGCAGACATTTTACGAACCCAATCCCTGATGACATCACAATGGGTAAAAATGAGATTTTAATTATTTTTCAAAGGGATTCTAAAGGAACATGTGGAAATAGAACAATGATACCAGGCATCTGGGGACAGTATACATCATTCACGATATGTATCCATCATAATGACAAAATTTCATGATGAGATAATGAGATAAAGAATATTGCAATTATCCGACCCGAGGATGAACATAGATATCATGCTTTTATGCATTGTGTAACAGATATAGATTGAAAAACAGGGTCTGCTATATTTTTATATGTAGATTTAGTCATTGATTTAGGAGAGCAAGATAAATATCCTACTATAGCTGATATCTAGGTAATGATAAAAGAAGATATTGAGTGTACTTCTGAGGTTATAAATTCTGTGCAAAATAAAACTGTGACTTATCTTGAAGAAATTGAAAGTAAATTAAATTTTCATCAAGATATTTGAGATTAAAAAATATTATAAATCTCTATATAGAATAAAACCCAGGGAAAGTTGACTCATAGAAATGATTTTGTTATTTTGAGTTCAACAGAAAATAGTAGAAGAGACCAAGCCAACAAAATTGAGTTACAGGTGTCAGAAGATCACTTACAGAAACGGCTGTAAAGAACAGATAGTTCACGTCTCATGGACTCCCAGCCTTCTCCATTAGACAAGGGTCTATTTGCCTTCCATATTGCAAGAAGATACCTCATCTCAAAGATGGAGAAAACCACAAACTTGAAGAAGGCGGCAGTTGCAAATGCATTAAATAGCGATTCTGGAAAAAAGTAGTACAAGTACAATATAATTTATCTAGTATACAGAACAATTTGCTAAATGGAATTGAAAACAAGCAACTAAAAAAGTACATGAAGGTGGAAGCGTAAATCACACGAATAAGGGAACATCAAAGAAATCACATTAGAAATATTTTGATGTATTTTTTTATCTTTAAGTTGTATCTGTCCTTCTGTACTATCCATGACCACATCCACATGTTGGATCCTGGAGTCATGTAATCACACTTAAAAATGGTAGGAAAATTATGTTTTATTTCTATCATCATTAAGTTGCATCTGGTATTTTATCTTGTCTACATTTCAGTCCTCGTGTATAAGATGTTACTGGATCTATCTGTTGGATTTCAGATATGGATACCTGAGACCCTATGTGATAGGTTTAAGAGTATTTATTGATGGCAAGATGCCTATCAGAGTAAGCAACTCTTGGAGTCGCATATTATATACACTGTGGAGGAATGGATAGTGTTTGGACAAGAAAATGGACGAGGTTCTCATAGAAGATCAAATGAGTGACAAAAATGATGCAAGAAATTCCAATACATTAGAAAAAAAATCCAAGATTCGGCCTAATATGAAACTCCATTTTTAGCTGTCAGAGCTTGAACTTCTATGCATGTGGTGAAATAGTAGTAAAAGTAGGAACAAGGATACTAGGCACTTACCAACCAAAATACCCGCGGTTAAATGCAAAAGACAAAGATAAGCATCCATTATAGCTTGCTGGCCGATCATTATAGTCGAGACCTTAGCCGCCCCCTGATACTCCACAAGTAATAAAAATATTAGACTAATTGCAGTAATTAAATCACGTCCAAAACCGGAGATCAATATTACCGATTGATTATTGCTATGATCCATCTGCCGAATCAACAGGAGAACTTGTAGGAAAGAAATCTATGGTAAGAGTGTTAAGGAAATGGCTAAATAATAATACCATGCATATTTGGAATTGGAATGTTATCCAAATCAAAGGATACAAAGGTAACCATTAGTGTATAATTAACTGCCTTGTTGTAGTATATTTCGATATTCACTGAAGTGGTGTTTAGGCTGATTGCTGAGAAGCATTCACCATCATCAACAATTGCGGGGCTTTCCATTATGCCCTCTAAATGGTATCTTTCATGATCCACATCTGATCCAAGAAAAAGATTACAGCAAAACGTCAATAAAAAGAGCAGAGATTGAGAATCATTATTTATGCTTCATATCATCTTATGAGCCCCACCTATTGACATATTTCTTTGGAGAAACTACAACCTAGGCCCTTGCCACAAAACTTGGGACCGAAATGTTCTAAACGAGGACATTAGACTGAAGGGGGGACACTCTGGCAGTAAAGGTATGGTTTTTGTGTGGTTGCTCTTTAGAAGAAAACTTCTGATGCAAGTTTTCTGGACGAACGTATTTCCAGACATTTCAGCAGAGTGTGTCATGTGTACAGTGGTGAAGAAGATTTCTCCCACCTTTCCTGAAACTGCCATTTTGATAAGGCAATTTGGGAGGCTCAAAAGATTCCATTGGTAAATATTTTACCAGAGGAGACTTTTTGGGGATCGCTAAGAACTAAGCCTCCAAGACAGTGGTAGAACGGGGACGACCCTTCACAGTTTTGTGGGCGATCTGGCTGCATTTGGAACGAGATTGTCTTCTAGGGGAGGGTGCCTCAACGAATGGGATAGTCCATGATGTCAAGGGTTTGCTTTCTGTGGTTCAGGAGGGGGTGAATAAAAATGGCTAGGATGGGGAGGTTCAGAATGGCCACTACTGTATTGGTGGTGCATTTAAAATCTTACAAATAGACCATGTCGATCTTAGGTGATCTTCCTCCTTTAAAAAAAAATCGATAGATAAGTCAAGTTCTGATGGCTCATATTTATAAGATTTTCCTAGACTTCACAAATAAGGGCATACGTTCTGAGAGACAGGCATCAAGAGAACAAGAATTGTAAGCCGAGGAGAAGACCTCTGTAAGTAGATCAAGAAATAAAATTTTAACCTTTC
Organism: Lemna minuta; assembly: GCA_024174645.1. Classification (NCBI taxonomy): domain Eukaryota; kingdom Viridiplantae; phylum Streptophyta; class Magnoliopsida; order Alismatales; family Araceae; genus Lemna; species Lemna minuta. The sequence goes on along the minus strand of CM044109.1, from coordinate 18,389,761 downwards.
TGGGCTCTCTCTTATGTTTCATGATGAATAGGAGTTTTTCATTTCCAATTGTAATGATATGTATGCCATTAAAATTGAATGATTTCCCATAAACAGAGGAAAGCTACTTGGTGAAAAAATTTTATTTTGCAGGAGATATAAAATGGAAAAGTACTTCTTGATGAAGAAGAGACAGGCAAAAGTTGAGCAGCTATCTCTATCCGGCAATGCTTCTCAAGATCTCGTAGAAGTGCTGCAAAAGACGATAATGAGTAGAAGAAAAGATATCTCCCAATCAAAAGCTCAATCTAAAAGTAAAATCGTCATACATTTCCTCCAGAGAATCTTATCAGCCGGAGACTCTAAAAAAACCTGGGAAGAAAAGGCACCGAGCTGTTTTAAGACAGAAAAAAAAAAGAGTAACTGTATCAGTTGGAAATAACATATTTTTTAATTGGGCATAAAAGATACTATGAAAAAAGTACCCCAAAGAAATGCAGAGAATGCAGCCAGATGTCAAACATTTGAAAAACTGATCAGTTAAATAAGATGAGACGGAATTGTAACCACGATAAAGGAAGTGTTTGAAATTTTTCATTTGATACCTTCCAAAGGTAACTTAACGACGAAGGTTCTCTAACCCTCTGGAAGAAATTTATGAAATTTATTTCGTCTCTCAAAAAAATCTTCTCATGGAGAGAAATTTTTCTCTCCTGTAAATTTATTTTAGCATGAATACATATGTTCATTGAAATTGAATTTCATCCAATGGCTTGCACATCAGTTTCTTTATCTAATCCAAAACAAATACCATGACAAACACCTTAGATTGGTTCTTAGAAATCAAAATTTCCAACTTTTACGTAAGAAACCTTCACAAAAATTTTCCCAGCTTCCCTAATTAATTTTCTATGGAGTATTATTCACTGAAATTTCATATCTCTGAAGAAAACAAGATCATTCTCATGGGGGTTAAAGAAATAAAATTTCATCTCTCATTGAAAATTTCAAATTGGAAGGAAGAGAAGTATAAAATTGATGGACTAAAATTTAATCATGGATTAAAGACCTCAAAATGGGTGCAGGGCTTACCAAATGATAAGGATTAGAAGTAAAATATCCTTCCTGCCCCATTTCCCCGTCTGTTTCACTAAACAATGAAAAACTCACGCATTAGAAGCAAAAGAGATGGAGTTCCCCACCTCTGACTTTTGCCAGTTTTTTGTCAAGAATGTGACAAAATTTATAAAAGAGAGAATGGCGAGTAAACAAGACACCACCACCATAGACCAAATTCAGTAAGAACGACTCTATTTCATCTAAAGCTATGACTCTCATATCCAAGACATGAATGCCATAATAAAGATTCAGGAAGTGTCCTACTATGCCTCTACTATCTAAACGGTCACATAAATTTTCAATCAGTTAATGGCAGATTTGCAATGCAACTCCTTCAGAACATGTCATCAGTTCCTTTAGACATGGTGATTGTCACATATGACTGAAGATGAAATTGAGGGAATATCATGGCATATGAATTGTATGACTAAAAGCATATAAAATAACTGCATTAACTTTGTCTTGTTGAAAGTTAACTATGGATTTACAACATGGTTTTATCCAATCATACTGACAGTTCCTCAAGTTAAGATTGATGATCATAGAAAATTGAGGCAATATCAATCATAGATAAAGGATGATAAAATTTAAGTCATAAAAGAATTGATGCGAAAAAAAGAATTGATGGGCAATGCTATTTCATTCAATCCTGTCGTCCATTATTTTATTTGCATCTCATGATTGAAAAAGGTTTACAAGCTGAAATTGCGGAAGCACGAGAACTTAGGAATCACGCTTGTAAACGCATATAAAACAGATGCACCAACTTTTGCTCAATGAATCCATCAACAGCTTCAAAGGTAAGAAACTGTTCAAAGGAAACCTAAAAACCTAGCTGTAGCTAAGAGAGTAAAATACAATATAATAAAATCAAGACTAAAAACAAATAAACAACCTATCTACAAGATGGTTTTGTTCAATCATTGCCAGTTTCTCCAGTCAAAATAGATGATCAAAAAAGATTTCTAAGATGAAATTGAGAAAATTCTGAAAGGCATGATAACCTGGTTGCCACCAAACGAAGTTGCCTGAACGGCCATATGTAAACACCTTCGACTCTCATCTGGAGGGCCACAAGTTCATGCTTATCGTCTATAGCATCATCAAAAGTGACCATACCCTGGAATTCCAAAAAGAATAACCAGATTTAGGCAAGAAAATATTTATTAGAGGGAGAGATGGGGGAGAGAGAGAGAGAGTACCTGAACGTAATGTACTCCACTTATTTTAGAGGGGGTACTCACTAAATCAAAAACTGAACTACCGTGGGACTTCCCAAAATTGAAGAACCTTGAAGATCCCTTTTCGGTATCAAAAAGTTTCCATTCGCCTTCAAGAAATTTAGTCCAAAGTCAGGTAACATGGTATCTCTGATTTTGATTTTCTCCATAATTATTTCGAAGTAAAACAAGACAGGAAAAAAGTAGATGAGAAAGAACGGAAAGATTCAGATGTAGCCCCATCTTGGCACTGGGATGAACCATAGGGAAAAAACAAGAAGAAAAAAGAAGGGAGACACAATTCTGAATTATGAGAAATAATATAGGAAGAAAAGAGAAACAAAGATTCTTTTGGACAGAGGAGATGAATGGATGCAGTGTCCATATCAGCACTGCCACAAAGCATGAGAGAGAGAGAGAGCAGATATCCAATTCAGAATAATAAGAGAGAGCATAGGAAGAACTGGAAGAAATGGAAAGAAATATTATTCATTTATTTATTTATTTATTTGATAAGAAATATTATGACAGGAGATAAATGACTATGGGGCTATATCGTGCTGCCGCAAACCCTAGAGAGGAAGTGAAAGGCGAGTAAAAGGAGAGAGAATAATAAGCTGAAGAAACAACACACAATTGATTCAAATGGATTAACCAAATTGGAAACCTTTGTATGTTCCCGTGATATTCTTGGCAGAGTATTGCGCAAAATTTTTCTCGTCTCTTCGAAGAATTGGCTGGAAAGAAGCAAATATAATTAACACAAAGACTAATAAAAAATATTGTTACAGCTACTTAATAACATCATTTGGATTAAAAAATCATTTTTATCCACAATAATTACAAAATTATTCCTCACTTATAAGAGAAGAATCTAAGAACCCAAACCCTAATTTAACATGTCAGTTGTGATGCTTATGGTAGCCTAAAGGTCTTATCAAATGAATTATACGTACTTGATGTTGTACAGAGAATTGCAGTTTCAATTTTGTTCCGTATTGCACGCAGTGAAAAAGTAATTGAGTAATTCTTTGCCAAATATTGATCACACCTCCATTTATAACTTGATTCTCTTTACCACTATCACCATCTCCACCTCTCTCTCTATCTCCATCACCATCTATATCTTGCTCCATCTCTATTTCTCTCTATCTCTTATCTCCATCCCTACCCCTGTATATATTTGTCTACAGATATCAATATATCTATCTATATAACAAGTTATCTATCTATCCAACTATCGATGTATCTAGATGACCATCAGTGACTTGATCCTCCTCTCCGTCTCCCACTATCTATCTTTCTCGAAGCGAATCTTAGAATCTGTAAATTCTAAATAAATCTTCCTGTTGTCCTTTCCATGTGCCTTGCGCTTGTGAAATTTTTGTGTCAACCAAAATTAGAATCAGAAAGATAGATAGTATATAAATATATAAATTGATATATACATATGTCAGATATATAGATAGATGGATAGATAGATAGATAGATAAAAAGAGAGAGAGATAAATAGATAGATGGATAGAGAGAATAGACACAGAGAGAGATAGGATAGATAGATAAATAGATTGGAAGATAGATAGAGCGAGAGAGTAGACCTCGTCGATCCAGAAGGATGAAGACGAAGCCGCCTTCTCTCTGATCGGCCTCAGCGCCGCCGCGCAAGCGATCAACTCACAAACAACCACAATCCGCACACATGTCCTCAGCATCTCCCCCATCCTCCACCGAATAAGCGTTTTCTAAAACCCGGAAGTCCTTCGCAGGAGGGGGAATTCGATTTCAAAGTGAACTAGAGTCAGCCGAGATGTTTATTCGTTCTGCAGAGAGGAAGAGGTCAGAGAGGGAAACAGATTTGATCCCGCCGCCCACCAACGTTATCTAAGCCATGAGAGAGGAGTCGGAGGGAAGCCAACTTCCGCTCGTCGACGCCGCTCACCAGCAAGAGAGAGAAAGAGAAGTGGAGAGAGAAGAAGGGCTAGAGTCAACGAGGGAGACCGGCGAGAAATGATGACCCATCTATTTTATTCCCGCTGGAAGGGTTGCGTGAATTCCATCCCTATCGTGATATCTTTTTCTCTTGATCTTCGTTTGACTCTTCCTCCGCTCTCCATTTGCAGATTTAATGTTTCTCTCTCTACGTCCGTCCACCTGTTCGAAGAGATTCCTGTCTCGCGGCTCCTCTCTCTGTCGAGACTTTTCCGGCCCCCTACGTCTCTCCACTTCTTCTCTTTAGTTCTGCGGCTCTGACCTTCTTCCGAGTCTTCTCTCTCTAGACGTCCCCGTCTCTCTCTTTCTTTATATTTCTCTTTCTCTGTCCCTCCCGTACGGCTTTGCTAGATAGCCCACCATCTCTCTCTCCTCCATGTTTATGCATCTCTCCATCTGTTTCTCTCTCCTAGTGGCCACTCCAGAGATTTTTTTAAAGCCGAAAACAGAATAAATAATTTAGTCTATGCCCTCGAGCATCCCCTTAGAAAAACAGCACTTCTCTCCCATTCCTCTGATCCAGTCAACCTCGCAGTGCACGCGTCATGCCTACGTCACGGGCTACGTCATGCCCGTATCTCTCTCCCCCACTCTTTCTCTCTCTGGCCGGTCCGATAGTGGTGGAACCGGGCCGAAAATGGGTTTCATGATGACTTGAAAAGTGCCAGGCGGCCCAGTTCAGGTGGGCTTTAGTGAGCCCGGCCCGGCCTGACAATTTTTCTATAAATAAGCGCTTGAAAACAGCGCGCGTGCCACCTGTCAGCGCGTTGGTCAAAGGTCAACGGCCTATCGGTTGCGTGTCGCTGTCTCTTCGACCTCTCTTCAAAGATGAATCGGTGTGACAACTCCGCACACGGTGCTGGCCTCCTTCCCCTTCCCGCCACGTTTGACCAGGTAGCACACAGGATCTCTCTCTCTCTCTCTCCCTCTCTCTGTCTCTCCCATTCTCACTCTTTCCGTCTACCCCCCCCCCTCTCCCTATCTCTCTCTCTCCCTCTGTCTCTCTCCCTTTGTCCCCTCTCTCTCATCTCTCCGCTCTCCATCTCACTATCTCCCCCCCCCCCGCGTCCCCATCTGTCTCTCTCCCTTTGTCCCCTCTCTCTCATCTCTCCGCTCTCCATCTCACCATCTCCCCCCTCTCTCCCTCTCTTTATTTTTGGCCATTCATCATATCATGGTAAGGTCTCCGGCTTCCTCTCAAATTCTTTGAATTTGAACAGCCTCTCTATCTAGCTCAATCTCTCTCTCCTCTATCTCTCAATTTCTCCATCACTCTATGTCCCCTTCTGCCTTTCCCTCCATCTTTCTCCCTGCCCGCTTTATTTTCTATCGTTCATCACATCACGACAAATGCTCCTTCTTCCTTTCAAATCCGTCAGATTGGATCATTCACCAGACATATGAAAGCTCTCCCTCTCTCTCTCACCCTCTCCGCCTTCCCTCCATGCCCCTCTCTCCCATTTTATCACCACATCATGGAAGCTCTCTCTCTCTCTGCGCTCTCAAATACTAGATTTGATCATCCACCAGACATGAGCAACATCTCTCTCTCTCTCTCTCTGTCAATCTATCTATCGTCCCTCCTTGTCTCCTTCCCCTTTGTTTTTAACCATTTATCAGACAATGGGAAGTAGACATAGTTATCACTATTTTTCTTTGCTTTCTCCACTGCACGCTAACCATTCATCACCCATTGAAAATACCTCTCAATCTTTGTCTCCATTCCCTTTAGATTTGATATTTCATCCACTAGGTCAATTCTCTCCATGTCTTTTTGCTTCTATGTTTCTATCTATCTCTGTCCATTTAAGATATTATATCTTGCGGATTTGCTTATCCATGAGTAAAATAAAAATTTATAGTAAGTTCGGGTTGATTTGATGCATTGACCATATTGACCATATTGACCATGTAACGAATTGAATTCCATTTGTAATTATACAATCAATTTATAAAGATAAATTTTTATGCTCATGATTTTTGGACAAATTCAAAGTCAACCCCTGAAGATTCAAGCCATGCCATTAAATAGTAAGGTGAAGATGCTAATGTATGAAGTTGAAAACTTCCATACTGAGTGTGAAATGAGAAGTCAACACATGAAGTATTGTACCGATATCTAACAAACCATGAGATGGCATTGTGATCATAATTTGTGGAGTAAAATTTATGCATTTTACCCATTCATGTAAGTAGGAACTAACAATATGTACACCATTTCCATGTATATAATATCTCACAATTATACCAATAATTTATCCCTATCATTTACTATCGCTCTATCATTAGCATCTCACATATCTCTCACATATGTATCTATTACCATATATACATCTACACACATACATCTTGAGTACATTTTTATCATACTAATCATGAGACATCATCTTGAAGAGTTAACTATCATTTCAAGGACATTATCTTCATCATATTTAGGAGAGGATATTATCATATTGAAGATATTTTGCATAGACCATCATTACTGTCTATATAGATATCTCATCACATTGAGAACAAAACTAATCACTATTATTATTGTGTCAGGAGTGATTTCACTCCCAAATTATAAAAATCGTCATATTCATTTCATCATGTCTTTGATCATGTCATCTTCGAATTTATGAAAGCATCAAGAGAACATCAAGATGAGGAAACTTTACTTGTACTTATCCAAAACCATTTTCTTGATATTCATTCATTATTTCATAGACTATCTTTCTACAATTTATGTTAAGAAAATCTACAAAGCCCACTAGGACTTCTATAGACATACTAAGGAGAAGGAAACTGATACAACATAAAAAGCGAAAGGGTCAAAGACAAATCATTCACGGGAAAAACTTATAAAAGTCAACTCCAAATCAGAAGTTAAAAGATCAGCTTCAGTAAGCTATTAGCTAATACTTGGTTTCTTAGTATTCTTTGTGATTTTTTATAGAGGATTTTGATTATCTCAAACTCAAGTTAACAATAGACTATTCTAATCAACCTTGGGTATTCTAATTCAAAATCCATCTCATAAGTTCAAAAAAAAATCAAATGTGTGACTCCCAAAGTCAGAAAGAAAAGAATTATATCAATACATTCAAATAATCAAAGGTAAGAAAATTTGAGGTTTAATAATGAACTCATTCAATGGTTTATTTTCATTATTAGTGACAATTCAATATGGATTTCACCATTTTATTATTTCATTATACCTTTGAGTCATTGAAGTTATCGAGTCTAGGTAAGGTTATATCTTTTGTGAAGAATGAAGGCTTCATGGAAAGTTATCCTTGGAACTAGATGCCAGGGAATCCAAAATTTGGAGGCTAGGACAGTATGAAGCAGTTAGGCATTTTGTGCTTGAAAATGTAGCTATTTGAAGTCCATCAGCGGCACATTGAAGAGGACAATTTTTTTTTTTGATTTTACTAGGGATTTTACAAGGGATACTTGTGTAACCAAAAGAAAAATACAGAACTATTAGAACCTTTTGGCTATAAAACATGCAACCATGGTAGACCCAAACTATGCTATGAGCCAAATAAAGATTATCCTATGGGGACCAAAAGAGGCCCTTGAAGTTTCCAACAATAGTTGCCCCAAAGTAGGCCCAATTAAGGTTGACCAAAATGAGCCCAAACGAGATTGCATGAGAAGATCCCGTTTAAATATGAACCAAAGAGAGCTCACATAGATTTTGCCTTGAATATAAAAAGTGATCCTAAGGGATCTCGAGTGAAATGACTCAATAAGAGTTAATCTAAAAGGGACCCAAATGACCAACACGTTGTTTGTTTCCAAAGAAAATGGTCAAATAGTCCTTACGAGGTGTGCTCTAGAAGGGACCCCAAAGAGGTATTTGAAAATTCCAAAATATCCTTTATTGAAGAAATCATTAGGAAATAAAAAAATCTATCTCACTCAAATTAGTGATTCATTCAATTACTTTCATAAGACATGGCTGAATCCACATCAATTAGGTTAACTTGGAAGAATTGATAAGCAACTATCAAAGATAGATCAAAGTGGGGAGAAAAAGATAAGATGAGAAATTAGGGAAATAAATAATTTAGAAAGAGGGATGAAAGAGGAATTGAATTAATTCAATATGAGGAAATAAATAATACTAATAGAAAATTTTCAAGATATAATTCACATGATGAAATCATAGAGGATTGGGAAAACATTGAAATATTATGATAAATCCAAATAAAACAATAAACTAACTATTAATCATCTTTGATTAAGGTGACCACCACAAATAACTAAGGAAACCATTGGAATGATCCACTTTGCACTAAACTAAAGCTCCCAATTACCTTTCCACCCAACAAACATCAAGATTCAAGCTGAAAAAATACCCATAAAACTAAACTTTTGTATGATAATCCAATAGATATCATGTGGCCTATAAGTTAGCTACACTTTTCAGTATCTACCCTATGTTAATTGAAATGAAATTGATTCATTATTATTCTTGTATGATATTTTCAATGAAAGTCCATGAGTATATACAATGATTTAGTCAATTATGATGAGATTATAATATAATGATCACTAGTCTTTAAACATATGTTCTAAATATTTTATTCTTGGGATATTCAAGAAGGACCCCAAATTATTAAGAAAGAATATCACAATCTGATCCTACTCATATGATGAGTATAATTTATCTTTGTAGTCATAAATGTGGAGATACGAAGGATATATAGTGGGTACTTTTTAGAGAAAGAGTTCACTAAATTGATATGTATAAATCCTGAATGATATTACATGTAACTATCAATCCAATTGATTCATATCATGGTCGTGTATATGGTCCTTTGGCTTGAGATACCAAAGACATCTACTAGATGGATGATCGTATTTTGATTATGACTTAAAAATCCCTAGCCACGGGATCTCCAAAATGTCATATATTGGATACAAAAAAAGTCCTTGAAGATGATTGTGTGATCAAGATGAGATATTATGCCGTCAATATTTGAGGAGATTGACTCAAGGAATGAGATGCGATAAAATCCTTGGCCAATATTGTAGAAATATTGGAGAAAGAGTTTTTAATGATTTTTTCCATGCATCAGTATTAACTTGAGTGATCAATTAGACTTTGATAGTTGACCATACCCTAAGTCATTCATGAGTCTTGCACCGATGAAAGATTATATATATATGGTAACTAATGATGGAAAGGTTGCATAAGAGAGTTTTATTATATACTCTATATCTCCTAGAGTGCGTGGTGTACCTTGGCACCCAACAAGCTAGCAACTCAACTTGATGATTAGGTTAAATCAACCCTCAATTAATCAATCTATATGTTGATATAGATAATTAATAAAGCTTGACTAATAAGGTGTTATTAGGTCTGTAAACTTATTAAATAGTGAGATATATGGACCTAGAGGGTCACTCATGTAGGGTTTATGAACGCTGGTAGATGTAGACATAATTATGAGAGTTTTTATGAAAAATCCAAACACCAAATGTTTCATAAATAGAGGGATAATGACCTCAACTCAAGGTGCCCATGCAAGTCTTTTTAGAATTCTCTCCTTTATTCTCTCTCTCTTAGTGAATATCTTTGAAGAGGAGATCCAACCATCTAGAGATTGTGTGGATGCCACAAGATGCTAGACATGTGAATAGCTTAAAAAACTCCTTCAAGTGAACCCTATAAGTATATTTTATCATTGATAACATGCATTTATAACTTGAATTCTTATCCTAATTAACTCATATTCATGCTTATTTTATGTGAATATGATGCATGTTATCATACTTTTTAGGAATTTTCTCCATTGACATGTCATTTCACTAAAGTTGATATTTATGCATAAATTAGGGATAATTTCATTCTTAATAGATGATTAATCTTTTTTTAAAATTAATAGAAGTTAATCTCTGTTATTGAATGATTTTTCACTTTAGTAAATGTTTGGAAGGATAATTTCAGGATGAATTTATGATTTAAAATGTTTAATGAGAAATGATTTAAGTAAATTTTAATTCATCTTGATTTCTTCTTTAAAAATATATTTTAAATGAAATAATATTAAAAAGAAAATAATTTGTGATCCAATGGAGAAAATTTAGATTAAAAAGGAATTGTCTATTTTAAATTATGAATTTCTGAAGTTTTATGCCTTTTTCCGATTTTTTATTTGATTTTTATTTATATTTTCCTTATTAAAATCGAGAAAAAGGGGATTTTACTTACTTGCAGGGTGACGTGGCGACCGGGACCACCTCGAGGTGCGACGCGGCACTGAGGCCACGTGGCAGAGCCCGGGTGGCCCGCGCGAGGCGCAGGTGGGGCTGACGCGTGGCAGGAGGCCACGCGGACGGGCCCACGCGGACTTCCGTGAGGGGGGCCACGTGGCAAGTAAGGATGGCAAGTGGAGGGCCCACGGGTATAGTGGGCCCTGGTAACAGTGGGGGGGGGCGGTAACGCAATTGGATAATAATTGCGCCCCCCTATTTAAGCGCGCCGCGTCCCGATATTTCTTCCGTGTGGGACTATGTCCCACACATATCTTACCTTTTGCAGGCGACGTGGACGCATGGCGGGCGTAGGATTCGATCAAGACGGCGGAGATCGCAGTGGACCCGAGTCCACGCGATCATTAAATCAAGCACGTGCTTAATTGGAGGAGTAAGTGAAGACAATGAACGGCTCACCTTCGGACACGTGACCTCACGAGAAGCTCCCGATCTTCATCAAAATAAAGGCCGCGCGATCACGATCTGACGCCCATGGTGAAGCGCGATCCTCTTCTCTTTGTGGAGATGCTTGGAGCGCTCGATCTTCATCGAACAGTGGACACTTCATCGGGCGGTAGATCTCCATCAGACGGGCGCTGCAAGTGGATCAAAACAGATAAAGATCGGACGGCTTACCTGATCGACATCGGACGGCTCACCTGATTTCCATCGAACGGCGGAGAAAGCTCGTGGAAGAACTCCACGATCGTGGTGCGATTGAACTGCGATCTCGATGCGATCGAGCCGCGATCGTGGCTCCTTTAGCGTGGAATCAGAGCGGCAATTCTCCCAATTGATCGGACGGCGGTCGTTAGAGCATCAATACCACGATCGACGCCCGATCGTGGCAAATATCATGGCTATTCGAAAGTGAAATTAAAGCCAAATTCACCACCAAGTTGGAGTGGAATTGAAGCCACGACATCGTCCCAAGGAACCGCTCCAACGACGCCATTAATCAGCCCTCACGACCGCTTCAATTGCCCACGATCCTCGGGCCAATTTCCCCTTTCAAAAGCCATGTATTCTCCCTTTGTTCTTCAACTTTTGATCGATTCGTCAAGAAATTAAGCGAATTTCAAGGAAGGTCTTAAGTTCTTGTGATCCTCTGCTTCCAAGAGTGTAGAGATGCATCCATTGAAGCATGATAATCACGATTTTATCTCTTGATTTCATCGAATTTTCCCCTTGAATTCCGAACGTCCACGAGGAAGAATCCGAGCAAATTCGCTTCAATCCACGAGAATTGAGGCCCCATTCTTGCGGCAATCGGGTTAGTAGTGAGATTCGATCGATTATCAAGAGGTAATTTGTATTTTTATTATGTTTAGATCTTTAATTTTGCAAATTAGTTCATAGTGTTCTTCATTTCCCCAAATTTTAGTCCGGAAAGTTGCTGATTTTGAAAATATGATATCTCTTTTATTATAATTCCAAATCACTTGATTTTAGTTTCATTGGATTCCTCTTTTTATTAGCTTTCCGTGGATAGATAATTTATCAAATTCCGAGTTCATTTGGCCTCCAATTTGACGTTTGACCAAGGACTGTTCATCTTTCATCAGGAGTCAAACGTTGACTTTTGGGGTCAATTACTTTTGATTTACAAATCAGAATTTGATAATTTTGGTCTTTCTAGATTCCTCTGGTTCTTAGCTTTTCATTGATATAGAAATTTCAAGATTTAGATTTCATTTGACCATTCAATTTGAAGATTTCCTCTGAGATGTTAATTTCGGGGATTTTTTTATAGTTGATTTTCAGTAATTCATAATAAATCCATTTCTTATCCAAAAATCATGAAATATATATCAATAAATTTAATTTTCTCTCTAGTTTCCAAATATCTAATTTTTGTAATCTTCTGACTCTGTTTGATTCTCTGATTTTGCAGAACACTTATTGTTGGTCAAAGTCAATGCTTTGACTTTTGACTTTTCTCTGTCAAATCCGAGATCTCAATCCTTAAAACTTCTTATTTAGTCTATTTATATCATTTCCACTCATTACTTCTTATTTTTACTTATTTAAAACTCATTTTAAACCTAAGTTTGACCACGTCAACTCTGCAATTAAAGTCAACCCTGCTCTCTGTGAATCGACCCGATACTTACCCAATACTTGATTATTATATCTTATCTTTGTGAGTTCGGTTTTATAAATTTTGTTTGACCATCATCTTTGTGTTTTAACGACGCACAAAAACGACACGTCAATCATACATACTAGATGATAAGATCATCGATTCTTCGTGCCTCAATTTTTTGAATAACCAATTCAATACATTCTATTAACTTCAACGTTTATGATCAAAGTTTTAGAAGACTTATCGATCTCAGATCCCAAAAAAATATTTATATAATTAATCAATATCTGTAAAATAATGGAAATAAATCATTTTTCCTTAGAAAGTGTTTCAAACTTTATAAATTTATTAGCTTTCTTTAAGGAAATTTTTTCCAAAAAGAGAGAATTAATTCATAGAGGATGGATGTAAGTAGTGTTGGGTTCTGACGTCAATAAGCCTTCTAAATTTTTTTATCAAAACATCAAATGTAGTGGAATACATTGAATCGGATATTCAAAACATTGAGGCACCAAGAATAGATGATCATATCATATAGTATATATGACAAAACATTTTTACAGGGTTCTCTTTAAGGAGTTTTTGAAGCTATTCAAGTGTCTAGCCTCAAGTGGTATCCAACAATCTTTAGATAGTTAGATATCATCTTCAAAGCTCTTCACCAAGAGAGGGAGAATAAAGGAGAGAATTCTAACAAGACTTGCATGGGCACCTTGAGTTGAGGTCGTTCTCCCCTTGTTTATAGATATTTGGTATATAGATTTTTCATAAAAACCCTCATAATTATGTCTATATCTAACAACATCCATAGACCTTATGTGTGTGACCCTCTAGGGCCTTATATCTCACTAGTTAATAACTCTATGGGCCAAATAAAATCTTAATGATCAACCTTAATTAATTATCTATATCAACATATAAATTTATTAATCCAGGATCAATATAACCCGATCAATAGGTTGAGTTGCCAACCCGTTGGGTGACAAAATACACCACGTCCTCTAAGAGATATGGAGTATATAAGAAACCTCCCTTATGGAAGCTTTCTATCATCGATTACCATGCATGTATAATCCTTCATCGGCATGAGACTCATGAATGACTTAGGGTATAATCAATTGTCAAACCCTAATCAGTCAATCAACTTAGTACTGATACAAGTAGGAAATCATCGGGAAGTCCTCCAATATTTATACTACCTTGCCTTAGGATTTCATTACATCTCATTCCTTGAGTCAATATCCTCAAATACCAAGGGTGGATTATCCTATCTTGATCACACAATCATCTTCATGGACTTCATGTCATAGCCAATACATGACGTCTTAGATATCTCATGGTTAGGGATTTGTAAGTCATAATCAAAATACGATTATCTATCCACAAGATGTCTTTGGTGTCTCAAGTTAAATGACCACATACACAATCATGAGATGAATCAACTTGATTGCTGATAACATGCATTTATAACTTAAATTCTTATCTTATTTAACTAATATTCATGCTTATTTTTATGTAATTATGATGAATGTTATCATAGTTTTATGAATTTTCTCTATTGGTATTACATTTTACTAAAGTCTATATTTTTGCATTATTTAGGGTTAATTATGTGTTTTATTGATGTTTAATCTTTTGCAAGGTTAAATAATTAGAAATTAACCACTTTCCTTGAGTTATTTCGACTTTAGTTGATAATTAAAAGAATTAATTTCAAGAAGAGAGTGATGGATGATATAAAGTAGAATTTTTAAGGGATTATTTAAGATTATTTTGAATTCACCCTATTTTTCTTTTTGGAATTTATATTTTTAGGTGGCATGATATTAAAGATGAAGAAATTTTTTATCCAATGGAGAAAATTTGAGTAAAAAAGGAGTTATATAAAGAAAGATATGAATTTTATAGAATTTTATGGATTTTATTTTGATTTTTCAGGCATTTTCTAGATTTTATAGATTTAATTCCTTTACAAAAGGGGGAAAATTGTGGGATCGTGGCCCACTTAAATTGCGCAATCTCAGCCGTTGAATCATTCTTCAGTGAATCGGACGGTCTGCGATTTTTGCGATGAAATTTCCTATAAAACTGATGCTCTTCCTGTGTAAACCTAACTTTTGATTGAATCGTGAAGAGATTAAGCAATTTTGGAGCAAAATCTTAAGTTCTTCGTGATCCCCCTGCATTCTAGACTCAACTACGATCATATTGAGGCAGGATTGATCATGAATCATTGTAAGAATCGATCGAAATCTCCCCTTCAACGCCGAACACATGCCGAATAAGAAACCGAGCAAATACACTTCAATTGACGCGATTTGATGCCTAATCTTTGTGTTAATCAAGGTTAGTAGTGTGATTCAAACGTATCCCTTGCAATAATTGCAGTTTAGATTAGATTTAGATAGTCAATTTTCATTTTAGAAATCGAATTGTTCTTCGTTTCGCCCAAATTTGGGTTCAGAATTTTAACTGATTTTGAAACATGGATTTCTCCCTGATATTAAGTTCAAATCATTTAATTTTGATTTCATTGGATTCCTTATTTGATCCGCTTTCCGTGAATAGCTAAATCGTAAAATTTCATCACCGTTTGACCCTTTCAATTTAACGTTTGACCATCGACTGTTCATTTTTCAATCCGAAATTTGGGTGTTGACTTGCGAGGGCAATTACTATTAAAATACATGGTAAAATTTGACATTTGGTCTTTTTGGAATCCTCTGGTTGTTATATTTATATTCATATATGAATTTCTTGATTTAGATATCATTTAGTCAGTCAATTTGATGATTTAAACCGAAGTGTTTATTTTAGGAAATTTTCTCATCTTTGATTTTTAATAAATCATAATAAATCCAATTCTTCTAGAAAAATCACGAATTATATATAAAAATTTTCCATTTTCTCTCTAGTTTCTGAATATATAATTTTATTAATATTTTACCTTCATTTGGTTAATCAATTTGATGATTTAAAGCAAAGTTTTCATTTTAGGATTTTTTTGATCTTTGATTTTTAATAAATCATAATAAATCCAATTCTTCTTGAAAAATCATGAATTATATATAATTTTTTTTTTCATTTTCTATCTAGTTTTTTAATATATAATTTTTGTAATATTTTCTCACCTTTTTCTTCTCTGATTTTCATAGAAAGTCAATGTCTGGTCAAAGTCAATGCTTTGACCTTGACTTTTGACTTTTCTTTGTCAAATCATTTTCTATATTCTTAAAATATCTTCTCTCAAATATTTAGATGATTTTAATTAATTATATATCATGTTCATTTCTTAATATACCCAATTAAACCTAAGTTTGACCAAGTCAACCCTTTGATCAAAGTCAACCGTGTTCTCTGTGGGATTGACCCAATCTTTACATTATACTTAATTTTATATTTTTATTATTTTGAGTTCATAATTATAAATTTTGTTTGACCGACGTTTGTGTGTTTTCAACGACTGCAGAAATTGCCTCGCCAATTGATAGTTAGGTATAATTATCATTCAACGATTCATACATATCAATTTAGTGAACTCTTTCTCCGAAGAGCATCCACTATCTATCCTTAGTATCTCTACACTGATGGCTATAAGATCAGTCATATCATATGATTTGGATTATATAATGCTATTTTTTCTAGATAATTCAATATCCTAATCGATATATCCCACGAATAGGAATATTTAGAGCATATGTTTAAAGACTAGTGATCACTGTAGTACGCTCCCATCATAATTCACTTAGTCATTGCATATGCTCATGGACTTTATTGCATACATAACACATGAATGACAATGAATAAATTCATTTTAATGAACATAAACAAGATATATAGAAGTGTGATTTGGCTTATAGGCCACATAATATACATCATTTTTCACATTGACTATCCTTAATTTTTCTCTCTCATCTCTCCTAGACATTCATTTAGGTGACTAAGCACAATCATTGTTCTCTCCTCTATGATATTGAGTGATCAGATAATGCTTGTTGTGCCAACCCAATGTAATTCTCTATCTCATCTCTTACCTAAATAAGTCACGTGGCCTCATCCTAGATGTCATGCCCTTATTAAGGCAATGTGACTGCCATGACATGCTGCAATCACCTAGAAGTCCCATTTTTCACTATTTTTCGATGATGTATCACCAAATTTTTATTTCAATGAATTTTTTCAACTCAATCTTGGTTCTTGGTGATCCTCACATTTCCTCTATCCATTTAGGACAATGAACCTCCTTGATTAGGTCATATTAAACCAGAGGAGTGCCGAACTTGAAGAAAGAAAATTATGCTTGAGCTCAAGGCTTTGGCGACAAATTTCTTGATTAGGTATCAACTGGATCAATTCTTTATTGCATAAAGGTTAGTGACAAGTTATTTTAGAAAAATGATGCATAATTAGGATTGAATTCATCATTTTCTCTCTCCTAGAAATTGACTTTTTGAATTTCTCCAATCGTCAATTTCTTCATTGTTTTCTTGATCCAATTCTCATGTTCTTGGGCACACTGGAATTGATTTTTTTTCTTTCTAGGTCTATATTTTTCTCAATTTTCTTATCTCATTTTCTTATTCAATTTTCTGAATTTCTAATGAGAGCATTAAATTAGTTACTTTTAAATCCTAGCTCCGCGTGGATTTGACCTTGTCTCATCAGTGTGCTGAATTTATTTTCATGATTCTAGTGAGTTGATTATTTTTTATTGACATATATTTTGTGTTTTCAATGATTGCAAATTATGCTCATCAGCTCTACGATGAGAAACTCGAATCTATGCAAATTTGGGTTTTATTTTGTAGTTCAAATGCACAATCAGGATCTTGTTTTTAATTTTCTAAACTTTGATCATCAATTTCTTGGCCCTTCTTGATCTGATTCTTGTGTTCTTGGAGTTGTTGGAAAAGATTATGTGGGATTCTTTGTGAAGTTAAAAAATTCCATATGTGAAATGTTGTTCTATAACCTGATGGCTTGTTAAGATGCACGGAAACAAGCCATGCACTTAGCTTCCATTGCAGACGTCACAGTCATTTTCAACAAGGTGCTAGACAATGAGATAAGAAGTTATAGATAAACAAAGATTTTATGGTTTTCTTTATAGACTTTAGAGTGTCTAAATGTGCAATGTTCTGTTACTCGACGGCTTGTGAAGAGGCATGGAAAAAGCCATGTCCTTAACTTACATTGTAGATGGTAATGTCGTCTTTGGCTTGGTATTGGACAATGAGAAAGATCCCAAAAAAGCACCAAAATGCATCCGGATGTTGATGTCTTCATCTTTAAACATCCATTAGAGTCCGAGCCAAAAAAATTTACGACTTCTAGATGATATGTTTGCTTGTATGTGAGCATCAAATCTTTGCGGGTGCATCTTCCTAGATAGCTAGTGACAAAAGCGAGGTCAGATAGTGTAGAAGTTTGTGCATAGTTGGGGCATCCACCATTGCAAGCCTTTCCTCATCAGACTTAGGACCTTGTAGCTTCTTTAATTTGTCACCCTTTCCATTGAAATACCTTCTCAGCACATTTGATATACAAGACCCGAAGGAAAAGGAGAGAAACCCAATGTCTGATTTTGTGCAAGATTGTGTTTGAAGATTGCCGCGGGGAGGATTCAAGAGCGTGTGTTCAAGATCCACGAAGAATCTAGCTTTGCTCACCCTAAGGCTGATATTAATGGAGGTTTGACTGTGATTTGGATCTATAAAAGTGATGAAATCCACGCCATTTAGTGATCTAAGTTTTTTCATATTGTCCCTGCTTACCGAATTTCTCATGCATCCTCTCTATGAATTCAACATATGTCAGATCTACAACATAATCTTTACCCTACCCAAAAAATTATCTAAATGATTATGGTGACTTAGTTTCATTTACTTGAATCATTTTATTTCCACTCATATGGGGAGGATCAAAGGTCATGTTGAACTTGATCCATCCATTGAGAGGCTTGTTCAACACTGACAAGCCATCTTGCAAGCCTTCAAGGCTTTCCCTTTCCCTGTCTCCAACCCAAGCCTGCCCGTCTCCATCAAAACCAATTAAAGCTCAAATCAGGAAAAGAAATAAACCCGCGAGGGCCGAAGTACTGGCTTCGCAATGAAAATAGAGGCATACAAGCTGAAACGATAGAGAGATGGTATTCTCAGACTTACAGATGTTCTCTCTCCTCAAGTGGGCTTGTAGTACTTGGTGGGCACAAAGGGCATCTTGGTAACAACAGCCTCATACTCCTTCCCCCTGACAACCGCCTTCAGCTCTGTCCCAGGCTTATGGAGCCCAGACTTAACATATCCCATGGCGATATTCTTCTTCAAGCAAGGACTAAACCCGCCGCTGGTCACCTCTCCTGCATCTTCTCCAGATGACGTCTTGATCGCACTGTGTCCCCTTGGTGGTGGCCCACTGGAGAAGAGCCCCACACGGCGTATCGCTGGGCCATCGGCGATCTGCCGGAGGATCACCTCGGCACCAAGGAACCCACCCTCAGCACGGCGGCGCTTTCCAACAGCCCAAGCCAAACCAGCTTCAATTGGAGTGATATGTTGCTCCATGTCGTTACCATACAGGCACAGCCCAGCCTCAAGCCGGAGGCTGTCTCTTGCTCCCAGGCCGGTTAACCGGATTTTTCCTTCTGATTTTTCTAGGATAGCCTTAGCCAGGTCAACTGCGTGCTCTGATGGGACTGAGATTTCAAACCCGTCTTCCCCGGTGTATCTGAGAGAAAACCCGAGATCAGATCACACAAATGCAAATTTTTTATCTATATGTAATTCCACCTATATGTTGTTATGTCATATGTATACGTAAGTGAATCTAAAATTCAGAGACAGTTAATTCGAAATCATGAAAGAATATTATCCACTCATCAACTAATAAAAGGAAAAAACCCCCCAATTGTTAGTAAACAGGGAGATTAAGATCCAATGTCCTAAACTCTTCAGAGTAGAATTTGAGAAACATATGGATGATTTTAGTCACGTGTATGTGGACATTTACTCCATGCGCACATTGATTCGGTATATATTTAAGTGCAAGTGCATGTAAATATTCAGAGAGATTGAATCCAAAAGCAAGCAATAATATTACGGAAAATCCCTCAATTTCCATGATTTGGGAGGCAACATACCCAGTCCTAGTGAGGAAGCAATGAGACCCATTAATGTCCAATGTTCTAAACTCCCCAAAGTAAAATGTGCTCAAATCATCCTTGGTCAAGTACTGAAGAACCGGCGCAGCCAGAGGACCCTAAAAAATTCATCCATAATTCGCACATTAGACTAAAACCCACTCACGTTATCATTAAAAATTTTTGGAAATAAACGACCTGGAGAGCGAGCAGCGATCTTTCATCATGAATATGCCAAGAAACATCTCCCCCCTTAGACTTGAAAGCCTCCATGTGCTCCCCAATGTGTTTCAAATCCTTATCTCTACACCCGGCATTTACAACCAGATAAATATGATCATCCGTTACCTTGGTGATGACCGAATCATCAATGGCGCCTCCCTTCTCGTTAGTGAACACCGTCAGAGTACCCGTCCCGGGTTTTAATCCTGCCACGTCAGCAACAACGAGCTTCTCCAGGAAAGGAACGGCGTCTTTTCCTTTGAGGCTGAGGCCGCACATGTGGGAGACGTCGAAAAGGCTACCATTTGCGCGGCAGTTGAGAGTGGAGTCTATGATCGAGTCTTTGTACTGGATGGGCATGCTCCAGCCGGCGAAAGGAACCATCTTACCCCCGTGTTCCACGTGGAAATCGTGCAACACAGTCTTCTTGAGGTCGGCCTCCGCCGCGAAGCATCTCCGGGGGGCTCCCTGGCGGGAGACCCTTCGAGTCAGGGACTGACCCAGCTGCCACAGTGCTCCCCTCATGCTGGAAACTAGAGAAACAAAGAGGAGAGGAGAGAGAGAGGATGATGGGGAATAGAGCGAGTGGGTGACGAAGAGTGTTTCGGGATCAAGAAAGAGAGGCCGTTGGGCCGCATAATCCTTTTCCGCTTCTATCACATTAAGGAAAAGCCCTTAAAAGTTTGAACAATTGCAAAAAACCTTTTCAGAAGTAATTCATTTGTTGACAGATCCTCTTTGAGGGGTAAGACGGTCAAAGATATTTCAGAAAAATATACATAAGTATTTCTCGCAATTGAGATAAGAACATTTGAGGGTAACGCTCTAGGAACCATACATCTGATGAATTCACATAGCTAGAGATAGACTATTCTGATATGTGAGCGATGATGGTATGATATACCGTCAAGGATCAGATCCACTATCTGATATCAGACGTTGGATGATGGTATCAGGTACCATTTATCCAATTATAGAAAACCGATGATGCCAACGAAGGTGCCGGACGACAATCCTGATATCTGATAGACATGCATTCTCGTCATGCAGTGTTCTCCATTTCAAGCCTGGTTAAAACATTTCTATCCTTTTTATCTCAATTTGTCTATTATTTTATGTTTTTATAATCCCTTATTAATGGAATCGTTTTTATAAATAAAGCGCCGTTTTTCTCATGGTAGGAGAACACCACGTTGCATGCTAACCGTGGAATTTTCATAACGATACGAGGCTTTGCAAAGGATAAAACTTCACCCGTTTCGGGTAATGTCCAGTGACGGTTCGCTTAAACCTGTAATTTCAGTGATAGGTTGCCGACAAATGACATGAAAGATTTGTGAAAAAAATATAATTGGGGAAATGTAATGCGAATGTCATGCAGATCACTCGTATTACGCATGAACTAACATCATACGCACATAAGTTTTCACATGAACAATAATGAGATGAATATGATTTCTGATTTCTAATCAAATCACTCAAATGTTAATCAAATCAGAAAATTACGATCAATATGATTTCTATTTTTGTCATCTGACACACTTTAATATCAATGATATGTTTTAATAAATTAGATGAGTTCCCTCAAATAAAAAAATCCAATTGCTAAAACCTTTGATTTTTTCAAATGACAGGCTTTAATATCAATGAAACGCTTCAACAAATTAGATGAATTTCCTCAAATCAGAAAACTTTAATCAACGATTTCTGATTTTTGATTTATCATTGATACGCTTTAATAAATCAACTAAAATTTCATTGGGGCCTTCTCCGAAACTTAGGAAAATTAGAATCACAAATCAAAATATCTGATTTTCCAGTGACTACTAAAAACGTTAGATATTGATTAAATTCTAAAAAAGTTAAAGTGATAAAACAGTAAAACCTCATGCATCATCTGTACCGCGTTTCATTGAGATTGTCAATCAAAGGGAGAACCCAAGAGTTGTAAAAAATGTGGCTACTGGGGGAAAATGGCTTTTGTGAGGAAGAACGTGATTGGATGAGGGATTCCATCACCCATTCTTCTGAGACGCAAAAATTGCATCGGAAGGTAAAATATATATATATATATACACATACACAAATCGAATTATAGATATAGGTATATCTAACCCTGTCTAGACATCAATTTCCACTATATCTATGTGCAGAAACATGCAGAAATATATATACATGTGTATGTGTATTTACATATACATGAGTACATCTATGTATATCTATAAGCGTATCTACTTCTAATTAGATATAGAAATCAGCCATAAATATATCAACATTATAATGGTATAAACATAATGTTTAGAAATCAGATATACACCTAAATTAAAATCCGATTCTTTGAATATATGCAGAGTATCTGCGTAGATATACAATCCCAACTATATCTATTATCTGCATAATATATGCAGAAATCCAGAAATCTATAACCTTGAATTATCCTTGACTATAACCTAAGAAATAAAATAACTACTAACCAAAGATTCATTTAGAATTTCACCATAAATTTAACCTAAAATAAACCTCAACTGCACACAATTTCTGCAGTCACAGCAATAAAACTGATATCAATATAAAATATTTCGATGATAATAATTAATCGATTTAAAAATTCACCTAAGATGTTAAACGACTTAATCGGTGAAAATCAGAAAGAACACTCATGAAATAACTGATTCACATGGATCGAAACAGAACCCACACGAATCTGACCTGATCTCTCCCGTTAATAGTTCTCAAAACTGGTTTCCTCTGCTCTTGAGGTTGAGAGTAGAATAGCAGCATGCACTTTCTCCTTTCTTGAGTTTGAATGGGAGAGTGAACTGGGACGTCCATTTTAATTTTTATTTTCTCTCTTATTTAGCTTCAGGCTTGAAGAATCTGGGGAAAAACTGCAAAATCGGAATCACCCACTCACCTGGACAAGCGAATCAATTTTTATGCAGCTGGAGCTTCGGTTGGAAGCTTTCAGCTGTCGGGAGTGAGAGAGAGCATCGTTCTTTCAGCTTGAACGGCGGGAAAACGGTGGGAGAATGAGGGCGTCCTTCGATTTGCTGACACCAAATTCAAAACCGAAACCGAACCGGAACACACCGGATTTCGGTTTTTATAAAATTTCTGACCACCGTATGGCGACGGTTCGGTTCGATTCGGTTTTGCGGTTTCCGGTTCGGTTTTGGAGAGCCATATTATCTTTTCTTACTCGATTTTCCGGTTCGGCTCTCTATCCAAGTCTATTAGACGGGACCGGTCGACGACAACTGGGCTTGGACCTGGTCCATTTTAATCGAGTCGACGATCTGATCGTCGCTCTTTGATCGATCGATCGATCGACGACCCGAGTAAAGTCCCATTTTTGATCGATCGACGAGATCGCCGTGATCGATCTTAAAAGTTTAAAACAATGAACCTCTCTCTCTCTCTCTCACAGGACGGTCCGCGTGAATTCTCCCTCCCGGGATTCAGTTCAGTGGACCATTAAGGTCTTCGCCTCACTGCTCTTCTTCCTCCTCATCGCCGCGGCGGAGCCGCCGCGACTTCGTGTTTGCGTGGCCGTGGCGCGATTTAGTGAGGAATAATCAGCTGAGCCAGAGTAAACTCTGACATCTGGACGGCCTGGATGCGGAAGAGCCGGCTATCGACGGAGGATGCAAGGGCGGCGATTGCTCTAGTTCCGTCTCGAGATCTCCGAGCAGCCTCAAGACGTGGATGATTTCCTGATCGGTGTCGCGCCCGCTCCCTCTGCCTCGTCCTAATGCGGCAGGATATCATCTCCCATCGCCTCCTGATCTTGGTGCCACTTCCACCGAGTCATGTTCTTCCGCTGTCGAAAGGTGAGAGGAAATACGTCCGGTTATTTATTAAAATTACGTTGGGTTCTGGTTTAGTGATATTTCTATCTTTCGCTAGATCGGGTGGCAATCGCAGAATTCAAGATAACAGTGATCAAAGAGACAACATGAAGAGATTTCAAGAGCCTGTGCCGTTCAGGCTTATGCCTCCGCCTAGGAGCTCTCCAGCGAGCGGGCTCTCAAGTCCCGTTCTCAGTCTTCAAAGACTGAGCTCCGGCGATTTCTTCTCCATCGCGCCACCGGGCAGCCTGAGTCCCACGATGTTCTCAGCATGAGAGCTTCTATTCCCGTTAGACATTGCGGCAGCATTTTCTACCCAAGTCTCCGCAAGCCCAGACCACTCGCCACTGTACAGCCCGACGCCGAAGAGCCCAGCAACAAGGTCGAGAAATCCGAGCAGCCCGCCGTCTCCGCTGCATCTGAGTGGCGCCGCCATCTCCGGGCAAGGGAGCAACACTGCAGCAATGTCTATTATTCCTATTTTTTATTTCTATTAATGATCGTCGACCTCGATCGATCGGCGCACAGACCAATTTGATCAATCGAGGCGTCGACCTTTTGTCGATCGATCTCGATCGATCATAAATGTCCAATCCGAGCCCCGATCGGTACAGCGATCGGTGGAATAAGAGTGCTACTCGGTACAGCGAGAATCCGTGCCGTTCGATGGTGGAACTCTATCACTGGTAGGGTTGGCCGATCATGATCGATCGAGATCGATCGTCAAAAGATCGACGCCTCGATCGATCAAAGGGGTCTGTGCGCCGATCGATCGTCGGCTGATCGTCGATCGATCGAGGTCGACGATCAGTAAGAGGGAGAGACGGAATTTCCGTCGTGAGGAGAAGAGGCGGGAGAACTTCTCCCTCTCTCTAGTCTCTCCTCCTCGCTCCCTCTCACGCGACGGAATTTCCGTCACGAGGAGAGGCGGGAGGAGAACTTCTCCTCCCTCTCTCTAGTCTCTCCTCCTCGCTCCCTCTCACGCGACGGAATTTCCGTCACGAGGAGAGGCGGGAGGAGAACTTCTCCTCCCTCTCTCTAGTCTCTCCTCCTCGCTCCCTCTCCCGCGACGGAATTTCCGTCACGAGGAGAGGCGGGAGGAGAACTTCTCCTCCCTCTCTCCCGTTTCTCTCTCTCCTCATCGCTCCCTCTCTCGCGACGGAATTTCCGTCGCGAGGAGAGGCGGGAGAACTTCTCCTTCTTCGTCTCCGTATCTCTCTCGCTCGCGCGCCCATGCGCGCGATCCCTCTCGCGACGGAAATAATTTCCGTCGCGAGAGGAGTTCTCCGTCACCCTCACCTTCCGGCGTTCTCCTCTCCCCCTCTTCCCCGTTTTCACTCTCTCTCATTTTCTCCTCCCTCGATCAACGATCCGAGTCGGAGGAATTCTCCTCCCAACCTCTCTCGGCCGGTCGGCCGAGAGAGCTGCTTCTCTACTATTCAGCATATGGCAACCGGAGACTTTCTTCTTCGTCGTCTTCCACCAGAGGATGTGAAACTGAGGGACGAAGAAGCACGGAGGTTTTATATTTTAAAAATAAAAATTATGCAGAACTGAGGCTCACCGGCAATGTGCAGAGTATCAAGGTGGCGATGAAGAAGCGGCGATGAAGAAGCTTCTGACGATGAGCTTCTGAGAGAGCAAGAGAGCGCGAGAGAGCGCGAGAGAGTGCGAGAGAGCGAGAGAGCAAGAGAGCGCGAGTGAGAGAGTGAATTTAATTTATCAGAATTAAAGCTCGATCACGGCGATTTCATCGATCGATCATCGATCGATCATCGATCGATCACAAAATTAAGTTTTCGCTGATCGCCGATCGATCGATCGATGTGCGACGATCAGATCGGCGACTCGATCAAAATTGACCAACCCTAATCACTGGGGTCCAGCGATATGACATAGCTACCCCGTTGGAGACGGTATAAATTTGTGTAATTATTTATTTCCATTATAAATTAAAAATTCAAATTTTATTTTCATTAAAAAAGATAATTATATATCATTAAAAAACATACACACGCGCGCGCACACACACACACACATAGATAGATATATATATATATATACGTTCTGTTTTTTCTGTTAAGAGTCAGTTACAGAAGGTTGCTCCCGCCTAGTCTTAAAAAAATCTGGAGAGCGAGAGGTGCGAATAGGAGAGAAATCGATTCAGATTTGAGGCGGAAATCGAAACAGCGTAGAAGAATCCAGTTTCTGAAAGCGAAACGCTGCGACTTCTGTTTTCATCTCACTCTCTCCCGGCCGTTCAAATTTCCGTGGCTCTGATTTTTACCTATTTATTATACTGATGTCTGGATTTATGTTGCTGCTGCTCTTCTGTTCTAGATTTGGCGGCCTGCTCTTCAGTGCGGAAACGAGAGTAAGATTCTCGTGTTTACGGTTTCTTGTCACCGTTATCTTGTTTATTTTGTGTCGCGTTAATGAATATTCGGCTGGTCCTTGTGGAAGTACTGTCGGTTAGCTTTCTGTTGAATAAGAAGCCCTTGGGAACCGTTTTACTCTTATAAATTCCCCTTGAAAGCTATATAAAAAACTCACTGATGAGAAATACGTCGCGGATACTGGTACCTTGAAGTGTTTGCCTGGAGAATCATGATTACTTGTGGGGGGATCATGTGGTGTCCGGAAGCTCTGACCTTCTTATGTTTCCGGCATAATTTTTGGAGAATTTTTATGTTGATACTAGTATGCTCTGGGATGAGAATTTATGCGATTTTATGATTCAAGGGTATAAGTAATCTTCAATGCATGATTTTGTCAAAACTAAAATTGTTGAAGAACATTCCATAGAATTTTATTATTATCTCAGATCAGGGAAATTCATGCACCTATGCTCTTCTTTCAGATACCTATCTTGTCTATTTGCCTATGAGGCAATCATGATGACTATCCACATAGCCAAGGCTTCCCGGCAGTGGTGGAAGAATGGGCAAACTAAAATACTTCCCAGAATAACATTGATCAGTGCCTCTTGTTCCAGTTTCTTGATTAATGGTGTTTATGCTCGTGATTTATCGGTTTATGGATATTCAAATCGTCTTGAGGATTTGAAGTTTCGTTATAAATGTATGAGACCAAAACAGAAGCCTAAGAACAAAGGCCAATTGTTCAGCTGTGCATCAATGAATGAAGACTACCGTTCATCCAGAAACATCGCAATCAGTCTCTTCAGGCGGTATCAAACTGTTGTTGACCGAGGTGGTGCCGAAAATCTGAAGGTGTTGTTCTACTAGGCAGACACTGTGTTTATTAGAACCTTTAAAAAATATTTTATTTTTTTTTTTTAGGAGTTTATAAATGTTGGAGTGAATGCATATGCATTGGGGTGCACTGATGAGGGACTGAAGAAAGAACTCTTGAACTTGACGGACACTGGCATTGAGATTGAAGGGCTACGAGCATGTGGTGGAAGTACCAGTTTGAAGTACAAAGTCTTTTCGGAAGAGGTCATTTTCCTAACACGTAGTAGAATCTCAAAATTGTACAATTTTATTCTACAATTTTCAGATCAATCATTGGTATAACTTTTCTTTTGAGCTTTGTTACACCTATATGAAACTTGAAATTAATTTTCAGATCACCTATATGAGTCCAATGATGATTTTAATTCTACAGCTTGTTGATTCATTATTACAATTCTCTAGAAAATTTCTACCTATCTTAATTGAATTTATACGAAAGGGCATGACTAACTCAGAATCAGATTTATGTAGAAACTTTCACGAGTCCTCTGATTACTTAATTTTCATGCAACTGAATCTGAAAAATCTCTAAAGACTAGCGTACTTTTTTTTATTTCAGGTCCAGGAGTGCATTTTCTGGTTAAGTATTGTATTTATTACTATTCTTTGCACACCACAGCCAACCGTAATTAGATGGTCTACCATGCCGTCTGTCTCTGATGAAAAGATGGCTAAGTGGAAGGGATTCTGTGCTCTCATAGCAAATGCATACTATGTGAAAGGAATGGCCTGGTATGGACCTGCACAGAAAAAGCTATTTGTAGCATTAATCACATTCATCCTTGCCTTATCCCTTGTTTAAAGTACATTTCCCTCTCCATTTGGATCATATGAGAGAGAGAGAGAGAGAGAGAGTCTCTGCAATGCAGAAGGAGAGATATGATGCACAAAAGAAAAAACTCACTTATATTTTGGTATTTGATATGGACTGCCTTTATCATTATTTTTAATTCCATGACCCATATTGAAATGGTCCACGGCGACAACAGACCTGCAAAAAGTTCATCCTTATGTGGGTCAGACAGTAGAAGGCCAATTTGTAATTGTGTCTGGGTCATGGACATTGATGAACATCTATATGCCAAACGTCTGAAGGGTAACTTCAAGTCAGCCATGCCAAGTAAATAGGATAAATAAAGAAATTGCTGCTTGAGTGAGGGCCTTTGTGTCAATTGTAGACAAAGGTGGCACAGGTAAATTGAGTTGGGGATTATGTGAGGCTAAAAGGGAAGGAAACTTAGTGAAATGATCTTGCAGCCAGCCCAGTAGCGAGATTGAATATAAATTGATAAGACCCTTCTGCACACCGATGAATCTAGCGAGGCAGTGCCAGTGATCAGATTCTATTTTGGTGTAACTATGTCCACCTGGAAATTCAATGAAATTTGCTAAAATTTTGCATGCCATGTATCATGCCCGATTACCACAAATGTTCATCATTTTTGCGTGAGGTATATGGTTGAGAAGATGCTCAGAGTCATAATGACATCTAGGGTAGTGTTTTTGTTATTATTATTATTTGTATGGTATGCCTGTATGAGGCATGCTGATCTGGGATAGGCTTTAGAACAGTCGTCTCAAACTCTAGGGCGATGGCCTTTCCTGCCATCGTAGGTCTCCACTGCTCCACCTTTGCTTTCCTCATGGTATCCAAGCTCGTTTCCACTTTCCACAGACATGATATTCAAGTTTATGATATTTTTATTTCCTGTTTAGGCTTCCAGTGAAAACGTTACAGCTAGAACAGTTAGCTGTGATGGGGAAGGCTGAGGAGCCGTCTGTTGTCTCCAGTCGGATGCAACTGGTGTTTAGCACATTAGAGGTTTGGCACTCTACCCAAAAAAATCTCCACCACTCGACTCAATTGTGTAATTTTATTTATGTTGATGGAATTTATTTTTCATATTCAATTTTAAAGATCTAGAAGCTTACTATTTTGGTAGGTTTATCTTCGTAAACTTACCGGTAGATATTATATTTAAGTTACATAATTTTATGTTTATATTTAAATTACTATTTTTTCAGTTACCATATCAGCACATAAAAATAATGTGGAAGTATAGGCCATCATAATCCAATTTTTTTTCATGGTGAAGTAGTTGAGTTGCTCTATGTATGTTGCTTTTTGATCATATCTCTGAACTTGTCATTCTGTGTAACAGGTAGTCAGCCCTCAGTGGCCAAAGGTCTGAGTTGAGCGATACATGGTATCTAAGGAAAAAGGGTTATTTATTCATTTTTGGGAAAAAATTATATTTGCTAGTATAATTATACTTAGTTTGTATATATACATCATATTTCGTATTTATCTGACTTCCCTTTTAAAATATTGAGGAGTCATTTTGCTTCAAGAATCTAGAGTCATTATGAGGGAGAAATTATTCTTCCTTTTTTCCATTTATTTCAAAAAATACTTGACAAATTTAGCATTATTCTAAATAGATAGGCCTATTGAATCCTTGTTTAGTTAAAGCTATGCTTTTCTTGAGTTTTTATGCTTGGGCCTGCTTGAGCAGGCCTACTATAAGGTACAAGAGCAAAGTCCAATTATCAAAGAACAAAAGATAAGCATTCACACATACACATCTCCTTATGATCTCCTGAATTAGGTGCCTAGATCTTAATCATGCCCAACTTTCACATTATAAATCATATGACTTGATCTTGGGTCCACTTGTGATTAGCTACTTAAAAGCCCTCAAAATGTTTGGTGGGCTCAATCAAAAGTTGGATAATTTGTAATGGAGATTACAACTTGATCAGCACAAATGCCTCTTCATGGGATTTTTAGCAAGAATCTCTTGCCCATGAAATAAAGACTGTACCCTAGGATTTCAAATATCATGTGAATCATCAATTGATATTCTGCCTTTGCACTAGATTATCAATTAACATTGTGCTTCATGGATCATTAGGAAATCAAGTTACTACCATGATAAGTTATAATATCCAAATCTCAATATAGGAAATCAAGTCACCACAATCTCTCATAGAACTTGCAGTAGAATAAGCCTTGGTGTGAAAATACTATGGCACTTATAAAGGAGTTCCTTCCTTGGAGTTTTATTGAGTAGATAGTGACTCAAAGTAAATTGATCTAATATATCAATCTAGCTTTGTAGGTAAATTAGAATTTCAATCCACCCTTGTGTGTGTTCGATATATGCCTTATCCCAAAGAGATTATCATTTTAAAATAACAATCCACATGGTTGATTTGAACCCCCACGGCCTGGATCAATCCCTAGTGTCTTCAATCCACTACAATAGTTTTACTCTTACATCCCTCCTTCTAGATTTCTAAGTGAAAGGAATAGTAAGGTGGATTGATTAACATGAAAACCATTTCATGAGCATGTATCCCCCAATTTATTTTACACATATATCATAAAAAATTAAAAATTTTGAAAATTTTAATAACCATCATCCCTACTTTGAAATAAATCATGTGCTCTAGAGACTAGTCATATACCTCGGGTGGATATGTTGTTGAAATGAAAGTGTTGATGGGGTTCACTCGTGAAGCCCATCTTGTCCGCATCGGCTATTTGTCCTCATGATCATGGCTTTGTACAACATAAAATAAAACAAGTAAAGGGGCATAAAACATAAATAAAATAAAAAGAAACAGAAATAAATCAATTGATAGGTTAGGCAGTGGAGTGAAGAGAATCATAATAGTTGTGACCTGCTTCCTTGAGATTGCTTGAGATGTTGGTTGTAGTGACTCATTCTATGCGTAAGCTTTAAAAATGTTGTCCATTCGCTTTCACTTGTAAGCCTATCTTTGGGTTAGTATCAAAACATCACCACAAAAAAATTTCATCAATAATGAATGGAAAATCCTTCCTAGATTTAATTTACCAAGAAAAGCTCAAGTTTAGAGTTCTAAAGCCATAGTTTTTGGTTTACATGAAATTCTCTTCTCCTTAAAATTTTATCATTAAAAGCTTTCATTTTGGCTTTATGTATTATATAATCCTCATATGCTTTATTTATAATTTCTTGTAGTCCATGAAAATAAATAATTCCTTATAAATTCTATCTTGGTTCATCAATAGATTCAATTTTTTAAGGGCCTAATATGCTCGATACTTTAACTCAACAAGAAGATGACATGCTTTCCCAAAGACTAATCTATAAGGCGACATTCCTAATGAAGTCTTATGTTTTTTCATATTGATGGATCTTATGTGGCCTATAAGCCAATCACACTCCCATACATATTGTTTATCTTCATTGAAATAAAATTTATTCATTGTCATTCTTGTGTCATGTCTGTAATGAAGCATATGAACATTTGTAATGACTAAGTGAATCATGACGAGATCATAATACAATGATCACTAGTCTTTAAACATATATTCTAAACATTATTATTCGCGAGATACTTGAGAAGGACACCAAATTATCTAGAAAGAATATCACTATTTGATCTGACTCATAATATGAGTATGACTGATCTTGTAGCCATCGGTGTGGAGACACTAACGATGGATAATAGGTGCTCTTCAGACAAAGATTTCACTAAATTGATCCTTATGAATCCCTGAATGGTATTATACGTAACTGTCAATTAGGTTGATTCGTGTCACAATCGTGTATGTGATCCTTAACTTGACACACCAAAGACATGTTGTAGATGGATGGACGCGTTTTGATTATGGCTTATGAATCCTTAGCCACATGATCTCTGTAACATCATATATGGGATACAAGATGAAGTCCTCAAAGATGATTGTGTTGTCAAGATATAATTGTTCGCCCTCGTTATTTGAGGAGATTGACTCAATGAAATCCTTAGCTAAGATAGTTCTCGATGATATCTTACACGCATTAGTACTAACTTGAGTGACTGACTAGGGTTTGATAGTTGACCATATTTTAAGTCATTCATGAGTCTCTTGCGGATAAAGGATTATATATACAAGGTAATTGACGATGGAAAGGTTCCGTAGGGAGTTCTTATATAATCCATATCTCCTAGAGTATGTGATAACATGCTAATTTGACATGATAAAACATGATTATTGATGCATATTAAGGCATAAATGATTTCATTTCTATGTATGTTATCATATTTATGAGTATTTTTCTATCATTCCATGAAAAAATCATTAAAATCTAAAAAATAATTTAAATTAGGGTTAAATATGATAATTTAAAGATAAATAATTTCATAACCCATCTTTACTTGAGATTAGAGATGTTTTAAAGTTAAAATAATGAGAGAAATCATTTTATAAACATTTATTTATATTTTCTTAAGTTAAAATCTTTAAAGAATAAATGTATTTTTGAAATGGAAATTAAAACTCTCATTATTTATTAATTTTGACTCTTTAGAATGATAGATAATTAAATTTCGGATCAAATGAAAGAAATTTGGAGTAATTTGGAGTTATATTTTGAAAGTTATGAATTTTCTAATTTTTAGGGATTTTTCTGGATTTTTTGAATTTATTTTCGGTTTTTAAATGATTAAAATAATTAAAAAAACAGGAAAAAGGGGGTTAATATTC
Organism: Lemna minuta; assembly: GCA_024174645.1. Lineage (NCBI taxonomy): Eukaryota > Viridiplantae > Streptophyta > Magnoliopsida > Alismatales > Araceae > Lemna > Lemna minuta. Next base: position 18,357,130 of record CM044109.1, on the reverse strand, counting down.
ACACGGGGCCACGTGGATGCGACGTGGCACTCAGGGCCACGTGGGCCCATGCGGGCCCACGCGAGCGCCTGCGTGGCGCAGATGTGACGTATACATTATATCTATATATAATACTTAGGGTTATAGTACTTATAAGCATTCCGTAATAGGAATATTGCTAACCCTCATATTTTGCACTCCTTAAAACCCGATGGATTTCTCTAATTTTTCCCGTGTGAGACTAAGTTCCATACAGAGTTTAAGTGTGCAAGACACGTGGCTAAAGGCGGTGTGTCGGATTGGATGGAGCGCGGATCATCGCGCGTTGATGAAGTGGACACGCGGACCACCAGATCACCATCAGCGCACGTGTTGAAAATCAAGAGTTATAACGGTCCTAATGAAACGTGCGGGGGGCGCATCTTGATCGTCGGATCGCGATTTGACGGCAGCGATTGGATGCGTTTTATAACGCTTATCACACGGATCAAATCCAAGCCCTCCATCGGTGATCCAACGGATGCGATATAATTGAAACGGTCCATGATGGACCGTTTCATCGTAACCGTTGATTAAAACCATGGGACGGCTACGCCCAAAACTTGTATAAATAGAGATGTTCTTCCGATTTCTTAAGCATTCGAGAGCAAATCGATCCAATTGATTTGTTTAGACACCAATACTCTTGAATCTCTCAATTCCATCCTCTTCTACACTCATTTCCGCATCCACGGAGGGTTTGAAATCGAGATTTGGCCGAGTAGAGAGGGACAAATCGACGCTTGAACTCCACGATCGCGTTCTTCGTATTTTCGACGATTTAGATGATTAATCGTGTTAATTGACATGTCGTTTTCGTGCGCCGTTAAAACACAAAGACGATGGTCAAACAAAATTTATAAAACCGAACTCACAAAGACAAGATATAATAATCAATTATTGGGTAAGTATCGGGTCGATCCACGAGAGGCAGGGTTGACTTTAATCGTAGAGTTGACTTGGTCAAACTTAGGCTTAAAAGGAGTTTTAAATAAGAGAAAATAAGATTTAAGATATGGAAATGATATAAATAAAGTAAATAAGAAGTTTTAAGAATTGAAATCTCGGATTTGACAGAGAAAAGTAAAAAGTCAAAGTCAACGCGTTGACTTTGACCAACAGTAGGTGTTCTGCAAAATCAGAGAATCAAACAGAGTCAGAAGATTACGAAAATTAGATATTTGGAAACTAGAGAGAAAATGGAATTTATTGATATATATTTCGTAATTTTTGGATAAAAAATGGATTTATTATGAATTATTGAAAATCAATGATCAGAAAATCCCTGAAATTAACACCTCAGAGGAAATCTTCAAATTGAATGACCAAATGAAATCCAAATCTTACAATTTATATGTCAATGGAAAGCTAAGAACCAGAGGAATATAACAAGACCAAAATTATCAAATTATGGTTTGTAAATCAAAATTAATTGACCCCGAAAGTCAATGTTTGACTTCTGATGAAAGATGAACAGTCCTTGGTCAAACGTCAAATTGGAGGGCCAAATGAAGTCAGAATTTCATGAATTTGCTATCCAAGGAAAGCTGATGAAAAGAGGAATCCAATGAAACTAAAATAAAGTGATTTGGAATTATAATCAGAGAGATATCCTATTTTCAAAATCAGCGACTTTTCGGACCTAAAATTGGGAAAAATGAAGAACACTATGAACTAATTTGCAAAATTAAACTTCTAAATCTAATAAAAACTCAAATTACCTCCTGATAATCGATCGAATCTCACTACTAACCCGATTGCTGCAAGGATGGGGCTCCAATTCTCGTGGATTGAAGCGAATTTGCTCGGATTCTTCCTCGTGGACGTTCGGAATTCAAGGGGAAAATTCGATGAAATCAAGGAGAAATTCGTGATCAATCCCGCTCCAATTGCTTCGCAATCGAGTCTAAACGCGGGGGGAACACGATGAACTAGAGATCTTCCTCGAAACTCGCTTAATTTCTTCACGAGTCGATCAAAAGTTAAAGAACAAAGAAGGGAAATACATGCTTTTAAAGAGGAAAATTGACCCGAAGATCGTGGCCAATTGAAGCAGTCGTGGAGGTTGATTCATGGCTTCGCGGGAGCGGTTCCTTGGGGCGATGTCGTGGCTTCAATTCCAAGGTGCATCGGCTTCAATTTCGCGGATGAATCGCCATCATTTTAGCCACGATCGGGCCACGATCGGGCCGCGATCGGGCCGCGATCAGGCCACGATCGTGGTCATGATCGTTCGTCGATCGCCTTCATTTCATCGTAGAGGCGATTCCCCCACGTTCGCTCTCCGATTGCGGCTCGATCGCGCCGCGATCGCGGTTCGATCGGACCGCGATCGTGGAGTTCTTCCACGATGTGTCTGGATCGTCCGATTAAACGTCAAACGCGTGGACGGTCCGATCGCGATCCACACGGTGCTCCCTGATCACAGGTATCGCGAATAATCCCAGTCGTCCGATGATGGTTAGATCGCGATCCACACGGTGCTCCCATCGCGCGAGATCACGTCCGTCTGATGAAGATCCACCGATCAAGATCACTCCGCGTGCATCGCCATGATTGCGAACAATCGCAGCCGTCTGATGCGTGTTGGATGATCGCGTAATGCCTCTAATCGCGAAAGATCGTTGCCGTCTGATTAAGGTTCAGTCCAATCGACGGTCCGATCGCGATCTTGCGTAATCCACGTTTCAAGAAGATCCGGCGCTTCTCGTGTCGCCACGTGGCGTCAGGTGAGTCATCCGATCGCCTTACTTAAATACAACTTTTACGCACGTGCTTGATTTTCTGATCGTGTGGACTCGGGTCCACGCGATCGTAGCCGTCCGTGAGGAGATCGGACGCTCGCCACGCGTCCACATCACCTGCAAGGTAAGAATCGTGTGGGACTATGGAAGAAAAAGAAAGAACCTTCTCCTATAAATTAGGGAGCGGTTATACGCCTATGCGTTACCGCCCCTAAATACTAACCAGGGCCCACTATTCCCGTGGGCCCTCCACTCACCAGCCTGCCACGTGGCGCCCCAAACGGGCGCCGACGTGGACCGCGTGATCGCGTGGCCTCCTGCCACGTGGCCGCGCCCAATGCGCCTCCTGCGCCCCGTGCGGGCCACCCGGGCTCTGCCACGTGGCCTCAGTGCCGCGTTGCACCCCGAGGCGGTCCCGCGCGCCACGTCAGCCGCTCCTGGGCCTGCTCGCCACGTCAGCCTGCAGGTAATAACCCCCTTTTTTTTATTTTTTAATAGAAAATACCTCTAAAAATCATATATAAAATCACATTAAATTCGGAAAAAGGGCATAAAACTTCAAAAAATCATAAATTAAAATATACAACTCCTTTTTAATCCAAATTTTCTCCATTGGATCACAAATTCTTTTCTTTTTAATATCATGTCATTTAAAATATATTTAGAAAGAAGAAATCAAGATGACTTATAATTTACTTAAATCATTTCTCATTAAACATTTTAAATCATAAATTCATCATAAAATCATCCTTCCAAACATTTACTAAAGTCAAAACTCATTCAATAACAGAGATTAACTTCTATTAATTTAAAAAAAAGATTAATTATCTATTAAACATGAAATTATCCCTAATTTATGTATAAATATCAACTTTAGCGAAATGACATGCCAATGGAGAAAATTCCTAAAAAGTATGATAACATGCATCATATTCACATAAAATAAGCATGGATATGAGTTAATTAAGATAAGAATTCAAGTTATAAATGCATGTTATCATTAATCCAATCGCTATTTGGGGTTAGTGGAAGTGGTTTTCACTAATCTTTCGTCCATTTATGTTTGATTTCAATTTAGATTAGGAATTGAAGCTTAATTTCGTTTAATTTTAGTTAAAATCGTGATTTACAATTTCGGAAAATTCTCCTTACTTCGATCTTCAATTTATCCGCGAAATCAAAGTCAAATTCGATGATTTTTTATTCCGTGGACACGATTTGAAGTTCTCTTTCATAATTTATCATTTTCCCCAATTTCTATCATCAATTCATCGTCCGATTTGATCAAATTCGAAGAGATCATCATAAATTTTCTTATTTCCCTGTGGATTCGACCCTTATTTACCATTATACCCCTCAGTTCGAGATATTTTCATCAAATTGATAAGTTTGGACTTAGTTTTTACACAAGACCGTGTGAAATCGACGACCTCGCGGTCTCCGCTCGTTAGTATGTGGTGTAGCTTGGCACCTAGTGGGCTGGCAACTCAACCTATGGATTGAGTTAAATTGATCATTGATTAATTATTCTATATATTGATGTAGATAATTAATAAAGGTTGACTAAGAAGATGTTATTGGGTCTATAGAGTTATTAAGTAGTGAGATATCTCGACCTAGAGGGTCACAAAATAAGGTCTATGAATGTTAGTGGATATAGACATAATTATGAGGGTTTTTATGAAAAATCTATATTCCAAATGTCTATAAATAGGGAGAGAATGACCACAAGTCAAGGTGCCCATACAAGCCTTTTGAGAATTCTCTCCTTTCTTATCTTTCTATCTTGGTGAAGAGCTTTAAAGAGGAGATCCAACCATTCGGAGATGGTGCAGATATCGCTAGGGCTAAACACTTGAATAACTTTAAGAACTCCTTCAAGGGAACCCTGTAAGTATGTATTCTCATACATACTAGATGATAGGATTATTTGTTCTTGGTGCCTCAACTTTTTGAACATTTGATTCAATGTATTCCATCGATTTTGATGTTTTTATCAAAATTGTGGAAGGCTTATCGACCTCATATCCCAACACTTATATGTATGTAGAGTATTACAAATTCTCCTAGACAATTCTTTCAACCAAACTTGAAATTTTTATAAAATATTTTCTAAATCTTCCTATTATAATTATTCATTGATCCATTAGCTTATAGACGGCAAGGTGTTGTAACTCTATGATGGACTCCATATCTTTTCATTAAAGTCCTTCATTAAAAATTATTAAGGTGAGCTCCTCCACAAATAATGACTCTACGACATCTAAACTTGGTGAAGATGTTTTGCCCAATACATTTTAACACTACCATACTATCTTTAGATCTGGTGGGAATGGCCTCTACCCAAGAGATACATAATATAGTACCATTAAAATTAACTCATAAACATCACAATTTTATTGAGGTTAATGGCTTCATAAAACTTCAAACACTTTAAATAAAAATCATGAGAATACTTAAATAAAATAGATGTTATAATTTTAGATGAGTAATGACCTCCGAGAGGTGACAAATAGTATGGTTTTCATACTTCTCAATACTTTAGAATATATCTTCTCAAAACTTGATTGAACTGTAAGTTAACTAATACTAGTTATTTGAATCCCACTCATCAAAATTTAGAAATAAGATAGTTTACGAAATACACATACCATGGGGTGGATCTACCAATCTTGGGAGAAATTGCCACAAGAGATCCTGATAAGAGTCACCAAGAGCAGCGAAATGATCGCTAGTGAGAATGCAAATGACCAAAATCTCTAGGAGTAGAGTGATCATGGGTGAGAGCTGCTTGATCGCTAGAGAGAGAGTCGGGAGTGAGTCGAGTTTAGGGTTATAAGGGAGAGAGAGAGAGCCATTGCAAGGTTTTTTGTGTGAATTCTTTTTTGGTTTTTTGTGTTTTTAAATGGTACCTGAAAAAAAGGAAACAAATTACCATTAGAGGGTAATAAAAAATTAAACTTAAATGTACAATTAACTTAAATTATAAGATTATAAAGATAGAGAAAATGCAAAAATAAGAAAAAAATTAAAATAGGATTAACAATACACGATAGAAAAAAAATTCAATGTAAATGGTTACATAATTTTTATCTTGAATTGGTTCAGATTTAAATTTTTTTTATTTAAGAATAAATTGAAAACCATTTCTAATTCGAATGTCTATAGATAGGTTAGAAAGGCATATTCTAGGTTTTTGAGTTTTTGTTGTGTTCTGATTCTAACGTGCATCCGCTTCCTAAAGCGTCGGTACCTACAATGATGGAGATATACCTTCCTCAAACAACTTGACTAAACTTGAAAATATTTCATAACATCAATAAAATAGAGGATAAATTATCAAATTCATGTTTAACTTATAATATTTGAAATTTTTTAGATCCTATGTCAGGGGTTTTTAAGTTGTAATCAAAACACGATTATCAATCCACAAGATGTCTTTGGTGTCTCAAGTCAAAAGACCACATATACAAGTGTAACATCAATCAACCTGATTGATAGTTAGGTATGGTATCATTAAGAGATTCATATAAATCAATTCAATGAACTCTTTCTCCCAAGAGCACTTGCTATTTATTTATAAATAGAGGGATAGTGACCACAACTCAAAGTGCCTATGCAAGCCTTGTGAAAACTTTCTCATTTCTTCTCTTTCTCTGTTGGTGAAGGGCATTAAAGAGGAGATCTAATCGTCCAGCAATCATGTGGATACCGCTAGAGATGGAACACTTGAAAAGTTTTGAGAACCCCTTCAATGAACCTTGTAAGTTTGATTATTAATCTATACTTGATGGCAAGATTATCAATTAATGGTGCCTTGGTTTTTTCAATACTCGATTCAATGTATTTTATTACATTCCATATTTTGGTCAAACTTTGAGAGCTTATCGAGCATCAAATCCCATCATAAGTGTCAAAGTTCATAAATGCAATTTTAAAATACTTAGGCAACTAATATCCTCTAATGAAAGATAAATATTACATATTTAATACTTTTCTTAATGTGTTCTTTTCCTAAATTGCAAGTATATAATGAAGACTTAAAATCAAGTCACATGAATAATTCTCTAAATATTAAATCATTAAAATTACCTATACTTATCTTGCATATAAAATGTTTTAAAAAGTGAAAATGTAACAATCCTAATAAAAAAGAAATAATTCTAATTGAATAGTGAAAAACATATTCAATATTCAATCCTAATAAAATTTTTTTAAAAAATTATGGATGTGAAAATATAAATAAAATAATACAAAAACAAAAAAAAATCTGAAATTGAGAGATTAATTATGATATATGCTACTCCATTGCATAAATGTTTCAAAATTTAGTCAATGATTATATTCACAACATTTAATAGTATCTTCTCAAAATAAAAAAAATTGAAACATCTCACAAGTTCTCGTGAGAAATAGTGATGAGAAAAATGATAGGTTTGACACAATTGCGACTAGACTCAATTGTGTCCTTAGCTAAACTGATGAGAAGGTTTAAGCCACATCACTAGAAATTGTGTCATGATTGGGATTGTTGTCCCCTGATTGCAAATGGTCACTCACAAGATTTGGAAATCATTTTATAACACATTCATATAACTTGGTTAAAGTTTTAATCCAAAGTCTTTGACAATATCAAAGCTTTTATGAATCCACAAAACATGTTCAAAACTGACTCATCCCAAATATTTTAGATAAAAATTCTTCTTGTTATGACATCCGTAATTTGCTATGCTCAACAAGAAAATTTAGGGGATTTTCTATGTGACCCCGCGCGGTAATAGACCGCTTTTTGCCTTAATTTAAATTTATTTTAATCAATTTAAATCGAAAATAAATTCATAAAAAATCCGGAAAAATCCCTAAAAATTGTAAAATTCACAACTTTTAAATAATAACTCCAAATTAATCCAAATTTCTTTCATTTGATCTGAAATTTAATTATCTATCATTCTAAAAATTCAAATTATTTAAATAACAAGAGATTTAAATTTTATTTCAAAAATACATTCATTTCTTTAAGATTTTAACTTTAGAAAATTAAATGAATGTTCATAAAAATGATTTCTCCTATTATTTAACTTTAAAAAACATTTATAATCTCAAGTAAAGATATGTTATCAAATCTTTAATCTTTAATTCATCATAATTAACCCTAAATTAACGCATTTTGAAATTATAACATAAATTTGCATAGACTGATAGAAATGCACTCAAAGTATGATAACATGCATATAAATGGAATGTTTTATGCCTAAATTTGCATTAATAATCATGTTTTATCATGTTAAGATTGCATGTTATCATTATTCTTTCTGATTAATTCGATGTCCTTCTTGAATATATCCCACGAATAGGAATGTTTATAACATATGTTTAAAGACTCGTGATCAATATATTATGATCTCATCATGAGTCACTTAGTCATGGCCTATGATCATAGACTTCATTCCAAACATCACACAAGAATGACAGTGAGTCAATGTTATTTCAATAAACATAAATGAAATAAATGGAAGTGTGATTGTCTTATAGGCCACAAAATATCCATCACTTTATACTTCGATAAATTGCTATCATCACATGATACACGCACTTTATTGTCATCGCATCCTCAAGAGACAATAGCAATCTTTAATCAATGAGATAATTGATGTTATCCTTTAAAAACTTTAATAATCCTTCAAGAGTAGGGACAACTATTGATAAGGAGATAACCATGAAGGTACTAAGCATCTCTATGACATCTTCAAAATTTCATGACTGATAACATGTCATTGATGAATTCATTTTCATCATTATAAATGGGTTTTAACACATAATTTTTGTTAATATAATGCACGTTATCATGTTTTTATGAATATTTTTGCATTTGCCATTTCATTCCACTCATATACCGAACTTGCATTTATTTAGTGCTAATTTGGTAAAAAAAAAGTCCGATCATACATCATTCTTTTCAATTACTTAAACTATGAGACTAACCCCATTTGACTCTTTCAAAGTCAAATGGTTGAATTCTCACATTTTCTATGAGTTATTTGAATGTAGGGACATTGGTATGCAAGTAGGAAACATGGATATGAATGACGATAAGAGGGAAGAGAAAATAACTCTCCACCAAATTTGAACACCAAGCCAACCATATTTTTATGAAATGTGGTAAATGAGGTTTGTATTTGGTAGAGGGAATATCATAAGGTTTTAAGATTGATCAAAAATTGATTTAGAGTGAATATTGGGTCAACCTCCTTAATTTTAAGGAGGTTGGACCAAACTTAATTTTTATTAAGTGAGACCTTAATTTTTTTCTTATGATTTTAGATATTTTTGGATGAAAGGATAGAGTATTAAATTATTGATCTAATGGAGAAAATGTCGTCGAAAAAGGAGTTGTATTTTGTAAGATATTTAATTTCTATTTTAGGGATTTTCTGGAATTTTTATGAAATTTTTTCTAAATATTTTAGAGATTTTAATCATATTTACAAAAATGTCACTCTGATTTTTGAAGTAGAAATTTAGAAAAATGTCACTCCGACTTTCCAAGTAGAAAATTTACATAAATGCCCCTCTAATTTTTTAAGTTAGAAATTTATAGAAATGCCCCTCTACACGATCTCAATCAATGCTTAAGATTTCTCTAAATTAAAATCATGATATCTTATGATCTAGAAAGATTTTTGAGCTGAAATTTTATTTCTAGATTCATCTTTTAAACCTTTATCCATCCATACCCTTGGATAAAAGAATCAAGCTGGAATTTTTTTTTAATAATTCGACTCTTTTATCCCTCTGTTAGAGAAAGAGGAGAGAGACGAGATCGAGAGAGAGAGAGGGTTTCTCATTGATGTGATGCCCCCATGCAATGGGGGCTTAATATAGGAGAGAAGAGAGACTAGTGGGCCGAGCCCAATAGAGAGAGAGAGAGAGGGGGGAAGAGATACATGCTCATTAACACTCCCCCTCAAGCTGGAGCGTGGAGGTCGAACATGCCCAGCTTGGATCCCATAGTTTCATATGTCGGGCCTGGTAGTGCCTTAGTGAAGATGTCTGCCAGCTGATGTGCCGAAGCGACGTGTGGAGTACAGATGGTACCGCTCACCACGTACTGTCGAATAAAGTGGCAGTCAATCTCAATGTGCTTCGTCCTCATATGGAACGTAGCATTACTGGCAATGAAGGTCGCGGCCGTGTTGTCACAATGCATCCGCATAGGCTCTCCAGGGGGGAATCCCAACTCGGTAAGAAGAGAGCGCAGCCACAACATCTCTCGCTCGTGGTATCCGCCATGGCTCGATACTCGGCTTCAGCCGCTGGACCGAGATACAATGGACTCGCTTTCGAGAGCGCCATGTGACAAGATTACCTCCAACAAAGGTGGCATATCCACCATGTGACTTCCGGTCCTCCTTGTCGCCGGCAAATCCGGAGTCGAGTAAGCCTCAATGCGCAGATGGCCATGGCGTCGATACAGAGGCCCCTCCCTGAGCTCTCTTTATGTACGCCGTAACACGGTGAGACCCCCTCCGCATGGATAGTACGAGGAGCCCGCATGAACCGACTCAAGACACTAACCGCATAGGAGATATCGGGCGAGTCACAAAGTGAGGAAAATCAATTTCCCCACGAGTCGCTCTGTAGAGGCCTCGCATCCTCCACCAGCTGCAAGAGCATGGTCCCACCAGCCCACATTCTGCTCCATGGGTGAGGTGACCGGCTTGCACCCCAACATACCTGTCTCCTCCAGGAGATCAAGCGCGTACTTCCGCTGACAAATAGACATCTGCCCCTGACGGTAAGCAATCTCAAGTCCGAGGAAGTACCTTGGTGGAGACAGGTCTCGGGTCACGAAGTGTTGAGCCAGATACGCCTTGGTCGCAGCAACCTCAGCGTCGTCACTACCGGTGATGATGATGTCATCGACATACACGGCCAGGATGACACAACCGAGTGGGGTGCGTTTCCTCAGGACAGTCGGATCAAAGACGGTAGAGACGAAGCCATACGAGAAGAGAAGCTGGGAGAACTTGTGAAACCACGCACGCGGGCTTTGCTTCAGCCCATAGATAGCCTTCTTCAGGAGACACACCTCAGAAGACTCCCCCTGAGCAACGTACCCAGGCGGTTGCTCCATGAATACCTGCTCATCGAGGTCTCCGTAAAGGAAGGCATTGGATACGTCCCAGCTTGATGAAGCTGGCCAGCACTGCCCGTGGCGATGGAGAAGATAACACGAATGGAGCTGAGGCGCGCCACAGGAGAGAAGGTCTCATGATAGTCAAGACCATAGGCTTGAGAAAAGCCACGGGCCACCAGACGCGCCTTATAGCGAGCAACGGAGCCATCAAGATTGTACTTAAGGGAGTACACCCACTTGCAAGAGACGACGTTGGCATCAGTCGGCCGAGGAACCAACGTCCAGGTCTCCCGCTGGAGGAAGGCCGCATACTCCACATCCATCGCCGCTTTCCACGCCTGGCACTCGCAACGCCTCAATATACGACTTGGGAATTGACTCGGTTAGAACAGCAAGGGCAAAGGACTGATAGGAAGGAGAAAGGCGGGCAGGAGAGACATAATGGGCGATAGGATGTTGCGTGCACTAGCGAGTGCCCTTGCGGAGGGCAATGGGAAGGTCAAGGTCAGAGGCGGGAGGTGGTGGGGAGGGTAGGGGTGACGGGGTAGCCAGAACAGTGGGGGGTGGAGAGGAGGGAGGGTCCACCTCAGACAGGCTAGGGACGGATGCGGAAGAGGGTGACACATCGTGCAAGGAAACCGGGCGAGGAAGAGGGTGACATCAGCACAGGAAGGTCGGAAACAGTGGTGGCAGATACGGAAGGAGGTAGGGATGATGAGGAGATATCATCGGCAGACTGGGTAGATGAAAAGTAGGGAACATCCTCATGGAAGGTCACGTCTGCCGAAGTAACATACTGGTGCTGATCGGGGAAGTATATACGGTAGCCCTTCTGAGTCCGAGAGTAACCTACGAACACACCCTTGCGTGCACGAGGAGCTAGCTTGGACATACCGGGAGTGTGATCCCGAACAAAGGCAGTGCAGCCGAACACGCGTGGTGGTAGGGAGAAGTTATCAGCCGTAGGAGTCAATCGCTGAAGGGGAACCGCACCTCCAAGAGCAGCAGATGGGAGACGGTTCACCAAATATGTAGCGACTCAAGACAGCTTCACACCGAGATACGCGAGGTACCCTCATAGCAAGCAGCGAAAGGTGCGTACCATGTCCGAAGGTGTCGATGCTTCCTCTCGGCCACTCCATTCTCGCTGCGAGGTATAGGGACAAGTAGTCCGATGGACTATCCCATGAGCCGACATAGGTCCTCAATCGCCTTCGAGTGAACTCAAGTGCATTGTCCGTGCGTAGGACTCTTACCTTAGTCATGTACTGAGTACCGATCTCAAGGAGAAAATGCCGAACACGAAAGTACCTCCTTCCGACTCTTCGAATATACGTCCAACTCGCCCGAGTGTAATCATCGACGAACACCATGTAGTACTTTCCTCCTGTAGGGAGATGAATGCGGGCAGGACCCCGGGACGTCGCAGATGGGACCAAGTCAAACGGACTATGAGTAGGGGGACCAGTGCGCGATGGATATGATGATCTATGATGCTTCCCAAGTTCACAAGACTCACAATGAAACTCAGATAAGTTTAACCAAGGAAGATTTTCCTTAAGTTTGACAAGACTAGGATGTCCCAATCGGGAGTGCCATAAAAAGGAGTCATGAAGAGAACTAGAGGAAGCAGAAAGTGCAAAAAGGGCTTGGAGTCCCGTAGAGGGAGAGTCAGCCACCAGCTCGTAGATCCCACGTCCGTTCTCATGGCCCAGTCCAATCCTCCGGCCCGTATCGAGATCCTGGAAGATGCAGTGATGAGGAAAGAAGAACACACCACAGTGAAGGGCTTTAGTGATCGCACCGATGGACAACGATTGGCGAGGAAACCGGGAATGTACGAGACGTTCAGAAAGGAAGGGAAGATGTGGCACGAGACGCAGGTGCCGAGGACAGAGACATGTACGACCGTCGCCTATACTGACGTCGGGAATGGAGGTGTCAGGGCCGGTAGAGAGGTCGAATAGTGGGAAAACCGGTCATGTGGGAAGAGGCCCCCGAGTCAATAACCCAAGAAGTAATATGAGGGGTTGAGATAGACGGCGTACCTGGAGAAGATCCGCGTCCTCCCGCATAGGACACCAAGCTGCTGGTCAGTGCCGCAAGACTGGCTGATGGTGCCGCAGTCGGGCAAAGTGACGAGGCGCGTGATACCTGAATGTAGGCCAGCTCCGAGGGAGAGAGTGAGAGGCTGACCATCCCTCCTACCGAAGGAGCAGTAGAGGAGGAGCCTTCGGCAGGTGACGAGACGAGACCGCGAGGTCGTCGATTTCACACGGTCTCGTGTCAAAAATAATACCGACCTTACCAATTTGGGGAATTATTTTTGAATTGAGGGGTATAATGGTAAATACGGGTCGAATCCACAGGGAATTTAGATATTTTCGAGATATCTTTTAGAATTTGGTCAAATTGGACGATGAATTGAGGTGAGAACTTAGGGAAAATGGTGTTTTTGGAAAGAAGACTCAAAGATCTATCCGTGGAATCAAAAATCACTCGATTTGGATTAGTAATCACGGAGAAATCAAAGATGGAAGTGGAGAGAAATTTCAGAATCGCGAAGAACACACTTGAAATTGAAATGAAATTAAACTTAAATTGAAGTCCTAATCCTAAAATTGATGATACACGACGATAGATAAGAGGATAAACTTGTTTTCTAACCCGAGATAATGATCAAATCGATCCAATTGATCGCCGGATCGACGGCTCTTCATTCCGCGAATTCAAACGTGAACATCGGTGTTCAAGAGACAAATTCTCCTCGCTCGATCGTCGAAATCTCTCTTATAAACACTCCGTGGACGCGGAATCTTGTCTAGAAGTGATTACAAGAGAGAGATTCAAGAGAGAATGCAAATAGATAGGTCAATTAGATCGAAACTCCCAAGAATGAGTACAAAAGACGAAGAACAAGGCTATTTATAGCAAATTTGGGCGTAACCGTCCGATCATTTAGATCGACGGTTACGATGAAACGGTCCACGATGGACCGTTTCGATTAAGTCGTGGCCGTCGGATCTTGATGGACGGCCACGATTTAATCAAATAAAACGCTTATAAGAAGTGTTTTGATTAATCGCTCGCCGGATCGCGATCTAACTGGCCGAGATGCGGTCCGCGTGGATGCATCTCGGCCGTTATAACGCCTGGAAAAACGCACATGCTTGATTGATCTCCGGTGCGCCACGGGTCCACGCGATCGGCGTGCGAGATGCTGCCACGTGTCATCGATCAAAGCCGTTATAATAGTTTAATTTAGCACGTGGTTCTGATTTGATCTGGTGGTCCGCAGCTCCACGCGATCGACGTCCATCGATCGATCGGCCGTGCGATCCGACGCCTGTCGTCGCGCCACGTCGCCTGCGAGGTAAGTAAGCTAAAAACATTAGTCCCACACGGACTTTATTTATAGAAACGGTCGGGTATATAATACCCGACCGTTTATACGGGTATGACCCTCCCCAATATGGGGAGGACAAAGACCACTTTATATATATATAAACTATAAATATATACTGTATATGCGCGCCACGTAGGCGCTGCCACGTCGCATCCACGCGGGCCCCGCGGCCATTTATTTATTTATTTTTTTATTAAAAAATCGAAAATAAAATCATTAAAAATTCAGAAAAATATAGAAAAATCCCTAAAAATTGTAAAAATCATATCTTTTAAAATACAACTCCAAATTAATTCAAATTTCTTTCATTGGATCTGAAATTTAATTATCTATCATTCTAAAAATTCAAAAATATTTAAATAACAAGAGATTTAATTTATATTTCAAAAAAATACATTCATTTTTTTAAAAGATTTTTAACTTTAGAAAATTAAATGAATGTTCATAATAATAATTTCTCTTATTATTTAACTTTAAAAACCATTCATAATCTCAAGTAAAGATGGGTTATAAAATTATTTATCATTAATTTATCATAATTAACCCTAATTTAGTGCATTTTGAGATTATGACATAAATATGCATAGAATGATAGAAATGCACTCAAAGTATGATAACATGCACATAAATGTAATGTTTTATGCCTTAAATTGCATTAATAATCATGTTTTATCATGTTAAGATTGCATGTTATCAGCAGGCGTGGAGGACGCCTTGCCTCCTAAGGCAGCCATGGCCCAGGCGGGCTTCCCGAACTCCTTCCAGCACTTCTCTGCTGGGTGTGATGTCTTCCCACAGTACTTGCAGGGCGGATAGGAGGTCCGGTTCTTCCCGGAGGATGCGCCCTTCCCAGATGCCCGGTGAGCCCCGGCTAATACTATGAGAGCTGATGTCTCGGTGGGCTGCATGGTCTGGGATGAGGGCAGGCTGTCCTGCACTCGAAGTGCAGCTGCGAAGATCTCCTCAGTGGGTAGCACCCGCGATCCCCCAAGTACCCGACCCCGATCATATCAGCCAGCCTCGGGACGTAATCCGCCGAGGAAGGCTCCAGCTCGGAGCTCATCGCGGTACCGTCGAAGCGTGTCAAGATCCAAGACGAGCGAGCTGATAGACCTCGAGGTTGGTGAAGATAGCGTCGACCGATCCATAGTAGTTCAGCAGTGTCCGGGTTCCCCCGGCGACAGCGAATAACTCCTCGTACAGGGCGGACTGTCCGACTCACGTTGCTCTTGTTGGCGTACATAGTCTCCAACTTGAGCCACGGGCGCGAGCAGACGTGTCATGCTCGAGCGGCTCCATGATCCGAGTCGCGACGCTGGATATAAGCCAGAACAAACCGCCGACTCCGATCGCTCCACTCGAGTAACCCGGATCCGATTCCTTAAGAGGAGGTTCGGTTAGATGATGCCGAAGACCGTGAGCGTTCAGTGAACTCCGGAAGGCGCCTTGCCGGGGCCCATAATTGGACCCATCGAACGTGTACGCCGGCTTGGCGAGTGCACTCACAATCGAATGCTTCCGGGATCTGCAGACGGCCCCGTCGGCCGAGGAGGCTGAGTCGTGGTCGTAGGATGATATACTTGACTCGGCCATGTGCAAAGTGGCGATCGAGTAGTGGAGTAGTGGCAGCAGCAGCAGCCTTTCAGCAGAGCAGATGTGGCGGCGGCGGCGCGTCAGGCGAGCCGAGCACGACGCGAGATAAGGCGAGACGAGCGCGGCGGAAGCGGCGTCGAGCGGGGCTGGCGCGATGGCAGGGCGGCGTGCAGTGCAGGGCGCGCAACGCGCAGGCGGCGCGCAGAGCGGCGGCGCAACGGCGAGGCGCGCGCAGAGCAGGCGGTGCAATGGTAGGGCGGCGCGCGAGCGGGGCGGGCGCGACGGCAGGCGGCGTGCGAGTGGGGCGGCTCGACGACAGGGCGGCGCAGAGGCAGGGACGCGCGTAAGCAGGGCGGCACGACCCGGTAGGGTGGCGCGCGAGCCGAGCGGGCGCGACTGCGAGGCTGCGCGCAGGTGGGGCGGCTCGACGGCAGGGCGGCGCGCAGGGCAGGGTAAGATAATCCCTAATTTTTTCTCTCTCCTAGCTCTGATACCATGTTAAAGAAAGAGGAGAGAGACGAGATCGCGAGAGAGAGAGGGTTTCTCATTGATGTGATGCCCCCATGCAATGGGGGCTTAATATAGGAGAGAAGAGTGACTAGTGGGCCGAGCCCACTAGAGAGAGAGAGAGAGGGGGGAAGAGATACATGCTCATTAACACCCTCTTTACACTCAAACCCTAGGAACCCACCTATAAAAGACTTCATTTTCTCTCTCCTTGTTTTTTTGGCTCTTTCTTAGCATCAGGCTACCAGAAGGAAAGGGAGAGGAGGTCAAGGCCCAAGGAGGAGCATTGTTTGATGCTCAACCTTGTAGTGGAGAAGGGAGCAAGCAAAGATTGTGATCGGAGCGGATCAAGTATCACCCGGCCTAGGACGGGCACTAGGCTTCGCCCGTTCAGATATCGATATCGAATACCGGTATCTGTAACGATAACGGTATTGGGTACCGTTAAGGTTCTAAACGGTACCCGATACTTACAGTACCCGATACCGACATCCAGATGTCGGTATCGGTAAGCGGATGTCAGTATTGGTTTCCGATATCGCAATCTGGTACCGTCATCCGCTAACGGCTACCATTGGGTGTCGATACCGGATATCGATATCGAAACCGATACCGATACCGATACCAATACTGACATCCAGTTTAACCTAATACCTAATAGTCCCTAAGTCCTAAGTTAGTAAATCCCCGATTACCCTAAGTCCCTAAGTCGTCATCGAGCTAATACCCGATTACCCTAAGTCCCTAAGTCCTAAGTTAGTAAATCAATCAATTAAATCCTAACTTATCGTCATCGTCGACATCTTCAAAATACTTCCCTCGACCCTCATCGTCATCAAGCACTCTCTCTTCAAAATACTTCCCTCTCTCTTGTCCGATTTTTTCTTCGACATCTTCACTCTCTGCGCGGCGTTCTTCCGACGTTCTTCCGAGTTCCGGCGTTCCGCACTTCCGGCAATCTTCCGGCTTTTCGCACATCCGGCATTCCGTACTTCCGGCGTTCTTCCGCAAAAAATCAGGTAAGTGATTTAGATACAACTGCAATTTAGATAATAGAGACCTGAAGGCATAAGGAAATTCTCAAATATAATAGATTGTTCGACAAGTTTTCTCTCTTTATATCCTCTTTTCCTTCACTTTATCTCAGTTTCTTACAGTTAACGACTCAATAGATTTCTGTACATGTCACGTGGACGACTCAGTTGATTTCTGTACAATTGATTTCTTTTCACCGTTTTCACCTTTTATTCTCATCTTCTCTCTCTCTCTCCCCGTCATTATCTCCAATTCCATATTCCTATACCCATGTTTCAGGCATCAAAATTATCACTCGTATGAAATAATTCAACATGAAGAACCTAAACATCTCCCATTTCTATTTTTTCATTAAATGACGATCATGCAGTCATGGAGTAACAAATCCTGCATATACTTTCAGAAAGAAACGATCAAAGAAATGATAAAAATTACTCAATTTCAGTGAAAACATTCCAAGATCTTAGAGAATTCCGTTGCATTGGTTATGTTAGAGAATTTTTTCCTTAATTTCTATAGAAAATTATATCATCACGAGTTAAAGAGACTACTTATTTTTAGTTTCCAATCACTATAATTGAGAAAACATAATTTGAACTTTTCAAACATCTATAAATGTTTTCCATAATATTTTTATTGCAGCAGAAATTTATTTTCCAGAAAAAATTTATTGAATGGCATTGAATACTCAAAAGCTACTTTAAAAAAAGAGAATGGCAGACATAAGACGCACTGTAGTCACCTCATTGGAGACACTGCAAATAATTTACTGAAGTAATTCCAATATACTAACTGTTCTTCAGGGGGTGGTGAGAGCTTGCTGTGTTTATTCAAGATATTAAATTAGTGATCACAAAAAAGCAGAAAAGAACAATTTTTCTGTTTTACTGGCCGCTGGCATCATTCTCCTGCTCAATTCCACCTAGATCTTGATCTGCTGCTCTACCGCCATTGGGCTCAATCGTAGCAGCTGTGTTATTACTGACATCAGCAGGCTGATGATCTGGCGACATCTGATTTGTTTCGTTTTGTCTGGTTTCCATCATTCCCGTGATTGCCAGTTTTGGGGACCACTCCAGCATGTCGTCTATGATGTTGGATACCCGTTTTTGATACCTGGGAAGAGATGATGAATAAAACATATTAATCATTCATCATTCTTGAATGCATGTCACAAATGATGATGTATAAATGTATGATTTCAGAATTCATATTTATTTTAAATGTATGATGTATATTATTTTAAATGTCTGATTTTTTCTTTATTTGAAATGTATGATGTATATGTTCTTTCTCCAATTATATATCTCGTCAATTTTCCATATAATTTTATTTTCTATAATGAAGTTAGGGCTTTTGATTTTACTTTTTATTCTAGAAAATGTCGACAATGGAGAGTTCCAGTTCGTTACACGTGGATGCCGCAGAAGCAAACGCAAATGTGCCACCATCTCTTGATGAGCAAGGGTCAACAGGAGTGAAGCGAAGCGGCATCACATGATCTCCCATCATGCAATATTTTAAATTGATGCATGACCGCACTTACTCGTGTGAAATTTGCCGACATAAATATCCAGACGTCATGCAAGGGGTCATCAAGCGTCCAACAGACGGGAGCACTAATGTCTTTTGGAAGCACTTTAAAGTTGTGCATCGAAGGCTATATGATGCACTAAAGGGATTTGGCGATGCTCATGACGGCCAACAATGCGTAATTACTGAAGGGGCAGATGGGCAATTGAAGATTGAGGCCCCGAAGAAGCGACCCTTGGGGGGTCTAACCCCCGATGAGACGAAGGATGTCATTGCCCGTTTCGTGTGCCTCAGTGACTCTCCTTGGAGCATCATTGACCACAAAGCTTTCAAGGAGTTATGGCGATATGCGACGCAGATAGAAGTAGATCCCTCAAGTGTAAAGGTGATAAAGTCATGGACAATTAAGATGCACCAAAGGATGAAAGAGATGATTGCAATGGGGTTCACTTCAGTACATCATGTGACGCTCATAGCAGATGCGTGGACAACAGAAAATGGATGTGGCTTGTTGGGTGTCACAGCGCATTGGATTGATGCTGCCTGGGAATACCGTGAGTGTGTGTTAGCAGTTTGAGAGCTCGCCGGGAAGCATGACGGCGAAAGTATGGCATCTATACTACTTGAAATTATAGAAGAGTTTAAGTTTCAGGCTAAGTTTAGTCTTTTCTTCTTTGTTTTCTAATTTCTAATTTAGTATACCCTGAAATCTCATTTTTCTTTCTTATAAATTTTTTTTAAACTCCAAAAAATCTTAATTTTAAAATCTTAATTTTCTTTTTGTTATTTTACTTAAAAACAAATAATATGCTTTTATAGTAAATCTATTTTGTTACTATGTTATTCGTAATTATAATTTTCTTATTTTAGAACCAAAAATTTCTCATTAAATCTGATTATTAAATCTAATTTTCTTAATGATTTGAAATTATAGAAGAGTTTAAGTTCCAGGCTAAGGTTAGTATTTCTTAGATAGGTATTAATTTCTCATAAAACATCAATTTATATTTTGAATCTTTTATTAAGGTATTAATTTTGTATTCTTATTTCAGGTTAGTGCTGTGACGACTGATAATGCGTCCAGCAATAAGAAGATGATAGCTATGATGGCGAAAAAGTTGAAAAGAGATAATAAGAACTTCACCACGAAAAGGCACATACTGTGCTTCGCACATATTTTGAACCTCGTTGTTCAATCCGCCATTAAGAGCTTTGACATCCCTTCTGCTTCTCACTTGATGGAAGAAGAAGGCGACGAGCAATTGATGGCTTTTGACTATGCTAGTGATATGGATGTCGAAGAGGATGTTGATGTTCGTCCTTCGACATCGACATCAATGCATAGGGTACATGTCACACTCGGCGAGTGATAACATGCATTTATAACTTGAATTCTTATCCTAATTAACTCATATTCATGCTTATTTTATGTGAATATGATGCATGTTATCATATTTTTTAGGAATTTTCTCCATTGACATGTCATTTCACTAAAGTTGATATTTATGCATAAATTAGGGATAATTTCATGCTTAATAGATGATTAATCTTTTTTTTAAGGGTTATTATCCAAATCTAGCCCCAACTCTCAGATTTTATCCAAATCTATCCCCAACTCTCGTATTCTCCAAATCTAGCCCCAACTCTCATTTTTTTATCCAAATCTAGCACAGCCGCTATTGTTGACTCTTCCCAATCCAGTTGGCAGCCAAGTAAGCCAAGCGAGATCCACGTAGCAGCCACGTCATAGAAAAATAAATCGACAGAGAGAGAGGTGGGAGAGAAAGAGAGGGAGGGCGATAGAGAGAGAGAGAGGGAGGCCGGGAGAGGGAGAGGGGAGGGAGGGCGAGGAGAGCGGGAGAGAGAGAGGGAGGGAGGGAGAGCGGGAGAGAAAGAGAGGGAGGGCGATAGAGAGAGAGAGGGAGGCCGGGAGAGGGAGAGGGGAGGGAGGGCAAGGAGAGCGGGAGAGAGAGAGGGAGGGAGGGAGAGCTGGAGAGAGAGGGAGAGAGGGAGAGAGGGAGGGAGGGGAGGGAGAGAGCGGGAGAGCGGGAGAGAGAGAGAGGGAGGGAGGGAGAGCTGGAGAGAGAGGGAGAGAGGGAGGTCGGGAGAGCGGGAGAGAGAGGGAGGGAAGGAGGTCGGGAGAGGGAGGAAGGGAGGGAGGTCGGGAGAGCGGGAGAGGGCGGGAGAGCGGGAGAGAGGGAGGGAGGGAGAGCTGGAGAGAGAGGGAGAGGGGATCGGGAGAGCGGGAGAGAGAGGGAGGTCGGGAGAGCGGGAGAGAGAGGGAGGGAAGGAGGTCGGGAGAGGGAGGAAGGGAGGGAGGTCAGGAGGGGGAGGGAGGGAGAGCGTGAGAGAGATAGGGAGGGAGGGAGAGCTGGAGAGAGAGGGAGGGAGGGAGAGCGGGAGAGGGAGGAAGGGAGGGAGGTCGGGAGAGCGGGAGAGAGGGGGAGGGCGGGAGAGCGGGAGAGAGAGGGAGGGAGGGAGAGCTGGAGAGAGAGGGAGAGAGAGGGAGAGAGGGAGTTCGGGAGAGCGGGAGAGAGAGAGGGAGTGAGAGTGGGAGGGAGGGAGAGGGAGCGGGAGAGAGAGGGAGGGAGGGAGAGCTGGAGAGAGAGGGAGAGAGGGAATTCGGGAGAGCGGGAGAGAGAGGGAGGTCGGGAGAGCGGGAGAGAGAGGGAGGGAAGGAGGTCGGGAGAGGGAGGAAGGGAGGGAGGTCGGGAGGGGGAGGGAGGGAGAGCGTGAGAGAGATAGGGAGGGAGGGAGAGCTGGAGAGAGAGGGAGGGAGGGAGAGCGGGAGAGAGAGGGAGGGAGGGAGAGCGGGAGAGGGAGAGGGAGGGAAGGAGGGAGGTCAGGGAGAGAGATAGGGAGGGAGGGAGAGCTGGAGAGAGAGGGAGAGAGGGAATTCGGGAGAGCGGGAGAGAGAGGGAGGTCGGGAGAGCGGGAGAGAGAGGGAGGGAGGGAGAGCAAGAGAGAAAGGGAGAGACGGAGGTCGGGAGAGGAAGGGAGGGAGTTCGGGAGAGCGGGAGAGAGATAGGGAGGGAGGGAGAGCTGGAGAGAGAGGGAGAGAGGGAATTCGGGAGAGCGGGAGAGAGAGGGAGGGAAGGAGGTCGGGAGAGGGAGGAAGGGAGGGAGGTCGGGAGAGCAGGAGAGAGGGGGAGGGCGGGAGAGCGGGAGAGAGAGGGAGGGAGGGAGAGCTGGAGAGAGAGGGAGAGAGGGAGTTCGGGAGAGAGATAGGGAGGGAGGGAGAGCTGGAGAGAGAGGGAGGGAGGGAGTTCGGGAGAGCGGGAGAGAGAGAGGGGAGGAGGGAGAGCGGGAGAGAGAGGGAGGGAGGGAGCGCAGGAGAGAGACGAAGGGAGGGAGGGCGGTAGAGGGAGAGGGAGAGAGGGAGGGAGAGCAGGAGAGAGAGAGAGAGAGAGAGAGAGAGAGGAGGGGATGGCGGGAGAGAGAGGAGGGAAGGGACTGCGGGAAAGAGGGAGGGCTCCATCCACTCAAAAAGGTAAAAAAAAGCAAAAAGACGCAAGAAAGAATCCAAAAACACTTAGACCCCACCTCTCAACGGCACGTGAAGAACTTGATAAGCCAGCAATATCTTTGGATCACTCATGTTATTCACCCTCAAAAGTTCTCTTTCCATCGTTCCATACTCAGCGGCTATTGCCTTCACCACATGGAGGGACCCATCAATAGCACCCTACTCAATGGACTACCCACAAGTTGTTGACACGCCAACAAAAATGCAAAAAAAGCAAAAAGACGCAAGAAAGAATCCAAAAAAACACTTAGACCCCACCTCTCAACGACACGTGAAGAACTTGATAAGCCAGCAATATCTTTGGATCACTCATGTTATTCACCCTCAAAAGTTCTCTTTCCATCGTTCCATACTCAGCGGCTATTGCCTTCACCACATAGAGGGACCCATCAATAGCACCCTACTCAATGGACTACCCACAAGTTGTTGACACGCCAACAAAAATGCAAAAAAAGCAAAAAGACGCAAGAAAGAATCCAAAAAGAAAACACGCAGACCCCACCTCTAAACGGCACGTGAAGAACTTGATAAGCCAACAATCTCTTTAGAACACTTATGTTCTTCACCCTCAAAAGTTCTCTCTCCATCGTTCCATACTCAGCGGCTATCACCTTCGGGGAGATGTGGAAGAAGATATGGAGGAAGGAGAAGAGAGCAGCGGTGGTGGAGTCGTCAGCGGCGGCGGCGGGGGCCCAGTGGGTGGCAGCAGAGACATCCACCGCAGCGGTGGGGTGGTCAGCGGCGGCAGAGGCTCAGTGTGTGGCGGCCGGGTGGTCAACGGCGGCGGAGTCATCCATGGCGGCGGCGAGGTGGTCAGCGCCAGAGTACAGGTCAGACAGCTTCAAAAAATTTGAGAAAGAGAGGAATTTCTACTCTCACTCATATTGGGTCGGTCAATTTCGAGCTCGACACTCGCTCGATACCAAGGTGCTCGATTGGGCACTTGGGGTGGGGAAGAGAGGGGTGAGGGGGAGGGGTCTGCCCCACCCCTCCCCGCAAGCCAAGGTGCTTAATTGTTAAAGAAAACATATTTTAAATGATTGGGGGGATCTTAACTATTTTATGCCAATTGGTGCATCTTACGAAGACTTCAGTTCTCTTAGTCATTAAACCTCAATAGCTTGTAATTTTTGTTTATTTATGAAATAGGGATGATAATGACATAGGAGAGTTTGGTTCTTATTATGACAGTGATGTTGATGCTGAATATAGTCCAAGCGAAGAAAATGAGGAACGTGATCTGTATACAAGTGACCACGATGGGGATTCCAATGCAGAATGGAATGATGAAATATATGTTGAGGGATATCATAGTGATTATGCTAATTCAGAAGATGAGTTACTAACTCCTACTGATACCGATAGTGACGGTGAAAATATAAGGAACATACACAAGGGCACAAGTTATGATCCTAGATGCCCTATTGAGATGATGGAATTTCATGTAGGCATGAAGTTTGAATCTGCTTCTCAATTTACGACATCTGTTAAAAACTATGCTATATGGAACGGCTTCAACATTAGGTTTTTAAAGTCTGGTGGAAAAAAAGTTGAAGTTGTGTGCGACAAACATTGCCCATGGAGGATATATGCCAGTCTTGATGATATGAAGGAGGCTTTGGTTATCAAGTCACTAAACGATGATCATAGGTGCAGTAGAACTCCAAGAAATAGGCAAGCCACTTCTACTTGGATCGCAAACAATTTCTTGGAGAAATTTCGAATGAATCAGAATTGGAAGGTAGAAGAAATAATGCGAGAAATCAATGAAAAATTTGGAATTATAGTTTCAAGGCAGACTTGTTATAAAGCTAGATGTGTGGCGCGCAAGAAGCTTCAAGGATCTTTGAATGACCATTTTCACTTGCTTCCTTCATATGTCGCTGAGTTAAATAAGGTTAATAGGAATAGTACTTTCGAGTTGGTGCTTGATAGAGACACTCCAGATGGTCTGATTAGATTTAGGAGGTTGTACATCTGCTTCGACTCACTGGCAAGAGGTTTTCTCGAAGGTTGCAGAAAAGTCATTGGTTTGGATGGTTGTTTTCTGAAAACCGAAACGAAAGGACAATTATTGAGTGGTGTAGGAAAGGATGGGAATAATCAAATGTTCCCAATTGCTTGGGCAGTTGTTGAAGGGGAGAATCAGACTTCTTGGACTTGGTTCATTCAATTGCTCATGAGAGATTTAGGAATTTCTGATGGTCTTGGTTGGACAATTATAAGCGATCAGCAGAAGGTAAATATTGTCTCATTCATAATAGTATAATGTATAACTAATTTTACATAGTAATATGTTGATAATCTCTTACAACGTGCAGGGACTACAAAATGCAGTGGCGTATTTGTTACCACATGCCGAGCATAGGAATTGCGCCAGACATATTTATGCAAATTGGAAGAAGAAGGGTCATTCCACTCAATTATTACAAAAGTTATTTTGGAAAGCTGTGAAGGCCACAACTCACCAAGATTTCACAAAGATCATGAGCCAGATCAACACATTAGAACCACAAGCCGCGAGAAGACTTTCCAAGCGGTGGGTGTAATGAAGTTT
Organism: Lemna minuta; assembly: GCA_024174645.1. Taxonomy (NCBI): domain Eukaryota; kingdom Viridiplantae; phylum Streptophyta; class Magnoliopsida; order Alismatales; family Araceae; genus Lemna; species Lemna minuta. The sequence continues at coordinate 18,332,074 of CM044109.1, read as the reverse complement.
TGCAGGGCTTACATTAGTGAGTGGCCAAAATGTGAGATGATTGATAACAACATTTGTGAATGCTTCAATAATTATATCCTACACTCTAGGGGTAAACCCATCATAGACATGTTAGAAGATATTAGAATTGCAGTCATGCAGAGGATAGTTGAGAAGAGGGAGCTATTTTCTGATACAATTGATGAATTATGCCCTCGAATAAGAAAGGTGCTAGAGGATAACAAGTTCAAGTCTAGGACATGCACTCCTACACATGCAGGCGATCATAGATTCGAAGTTACGGAGTTTGGAAATAGATTTGTGGTTGACTTACGTGCCACATCCTGTAGTTGTAGATATTGGAATATAAGCGGCATTCCTTGCTCCCATGCTATTGCTTGCATTCACTGGATCAAGCATGACCCTGCCATTTTTGTCACTGACTGGTTAAAGAAAGATGCATACCAGCTAGCTTACAATTATACTATCCCACCAATGAATGGAAAAAACCTGTGGGATGAAGTTGAAGGGACCTATGTATTCCCTCCTTTCGTGAGGAGACAGCCTGGTAGGCCTAAGAGAAATAGAAGAGTTGACCTCAGTGAGAAGGAAGTTAAAGGTCCAAGATTATCCAAGAAAGGCGTGCAGATGAAGTGCTCTATTTGCCACCAAGTTGGGCATAATCGGCTGTCATGCACCCGAAGAATGATACAAGCAGCAAACCAAGTAGAAGACGCCTATCAACCAAGAGGGAATCGAATGTAGTTGTACCAAGTATGAAAATTTTCTAATCACAGATCTTATTTTAATTTACGATCTTGGATTTCTTGAATCTAGATCTTGTGCCAACCTGATATGCAGGCTGTGGTGCGATGAGAAAGAAGATGGAAAAGTACATCAGTCTTCTCGTCAACCCTTACCTCAAGTTAGAAGCAATCGACCAGCGTAAGGTTTTCCACTTCTAGTGTCCGTACCGGTTTTTGTGAAAATCTAAACCTAAACCTAACTTGTATAAGGTTTTTATGACTATAATATGTAATTATAAAAATATATCTTTCGCAAACAAAATTATAATAGATTAACACTTCTCAACAACATAAATAAAAATCATATATTTATAAATTTTAACTTTTAAAAATATTTAAAGAAATAATAGAAATTATTTAGTTTTAGATAATAATATATCAAAAGTTTAAATATAAAAATTGTCTATCTCTCTCTTTCTCTCTCCACCCTCTCTACCTTTATCTCTCCCTCCCTCCATCTCTCACTCTCTTCCTCCCTCTCTCTCTCCCTCCCTCTCTCTTTCTCCCTCACCCCCCTCCCTCTCGTCTCTCTCCCTCCCTCCCTCCCTCCCTCTCTCTCCCCCCTCCCTCCCTCCCTCCCTCCCTCTCTCTCCCCCCCTCCCTCCCTCCCTCCCTCTCTCTCCCGCTCTCCCGCTCCTCCCTCCCTCCCTCTCTCTCCCGCTCTCCCGACCTCCCTCTCTCTCCTACTCTCCCTCTCTCCCTCTCTCTCTCCCGCTCTCCCTCTCTCCCACTCTCCCTCCTTCCCTCTCTCTCCCGCTCTCCCGACCTCCCTCTCTCTCCCGCTCTCCCTCCCTCCCTCTCTCTCCCGCTCTCCCAAACTCCCTCTCTCCCTCTCTCTCCAGCTCTCCCTCCCTCCCTCCCTCTCTCTCCCGCTCTCCCTCCCTCCCTCTCTCTCCCGCTCTCCCGAACTCCCTCTCTCCCTCTCTCTCCAGCTCTCCCGGACTCTCTCTCCCACTCTCCCGACCTCCCTCTCTCTCCCGCTCTCCCGACCTCCCTCTCTCTCCCGCTCTCCCGACCTCCCTCTCTCTCCCGCTCTCCCTCCCTCCCTCCCTCTCCCGACCTCCCTCTCTCTCTCTCCCGCTCTCCCTCCCTCCCTCTCTCTCCCGCTCTCCCTCCCTCCCTCTCTCGCTCTCTCTCCAGCTCTCCCTCCCTCTCTCCCTCTCTCTCCAGCTCTCCCTCCCTCCCTCCCTCTCTTTCCCGCTCTCCCGCCCTCCCTCTCTCTCCCGCTCTCCCAAACTCCCTCTCTCTCCAGCTCTCCCTCCCTCCCTATCTCTCTCATGCTCTCCCTCCCTCCCTCCCCCTCCCGACCTCCCTCCCTTCCTCCCTCTCCCGACCTCCTTCCCTCCCTCTCTCTCCCGCTCTCCCGACCTCCCTCTCTCTCCCGCTCTCCCGAATTCCCTCTCTCCCTCTCTCTCCAGCTCTCCCTCCCTCCCTATCTCTCTCCCGCTCTCCCGAACTCCCTCTCCCGCTCTCCCGAACTCCCTCCCTTCCTCTCCCGACCTCCGTCTCTCCCTTTCTCTCTTGCTCTCCCTCCCTCCCTCTCTCTCCCGCTCTCCCTCTCTCTCCCACTCTCCCGAATTCCCTCTCTCCCTCTCTCTCCAGCTCTCCCTCCCTCCCTATCTCTCTCCCGACCTCCCTCCTTCCCTCCCTCTCCCGCTCTCCCTCCCTCCTCTCTCTCCCGCTCTTCCGAACTCCCTCTCTCCCTCTCTCTCCAGCTCTCCCTCCCTCCCTCTCTCTCCCGCTCTCCCTCCCTCCCTCCCTCTCTTCCTCCCTCTCCCAACCTCCTTCCCTCCCTCTCTCTCCCGCTCTCCCGACCTCCCTCTCTCCCTCTCTCTCCAGCTCTCCCTCCCTCCCTCTCTCTCTCCCGCTCTCCCTCCCTCCCTCTCCCGCTCTCCTGACCTCCCTCTCTCTCCCGCTCTCCCTCCCTCCCTCTCTCTCTCCCGCTCTCCTCGCCCTCCCTCCCCTCTCCCTCTCCTGGCCTCCCTCTCTCTCTCTATCGCCCTCCCTCCCCTCTCCCTCTCCCGGCCTCCCTCTCTCTCTCTATCGCCCTCCCTCTCTTTCTCTCTTGCCTCTCTCTCTGTCGATTTATTTTTCTATGACGTGGCTGCTACGTGGATCTCGCTTGGCTTACTTGGCTGCCAACTGCATCGGGAAGAGTCAAAAATAGCGGTTGTGCTAGATTTGGATAAAAAACTGAGAGTTGGGGATAGATTTGGATAAAATCTGAGAGTTGAGGATAGATTTGGATAATAACCCTTTTTTTAAATTAATAGAAGTTAATCTCTGTTATTGAATGATTTTTGACTTTAGTAAATGTTTGGAAAGATAATTTCAGGATGAATTTATGATTTAGAATGTTTAATCAGAAATGATTTAAGTAAATTCTAATTCATCTTGATTTCTTCTTTCAAAATATATTTTAAATGACATGATATTAAAAAGAAAAGAATTTGTGATCCAATGGAGAAAATTTGGATTAAAAAGGAGTTGTATATTTTAAATTATGAATTTCTGAAGTTTATACCTTTTTCTGATTTTTATTAAGTATTTTTATTTAAAAATCGCAAAAAAGGGGGTTTTTACCTGTAGGTGCTGACGTGGTGAGGCAGGAGCTGCGGGCGCTGACGTGGCGCGCGGGACCACCTCGAGGTGCAACGCGGCACTGAGGCCACGTGGCAGAGCCCGAATGGCCCGCGCGAGGTGCAGGTGGCACTGACGCGTGGCAGGAGGCCACACGAATGGGCCCACGCAGACACCCGTGAGGGGCACCACGTGGCGTGTGAGGGTTCCCAAGTGGAGGGCCCACGGGTATAGTGGGCTCTGGTAACAGTGGGGGGGGGGGGCGGTAACGCAATTGGTAATAAGGGGAGCCCCCCTATTTAACCGCAACATCTCCCATTTATTCCTCCGTGTGGGACTATGTTCCCATACGGTTTTTCTTTTGCAGGACACGTGGCAACACGGCAAGCATCGGATCTAGGCGGAAACCATCGATCGCGTGGACCCGAGTCCATGCGATCATCCATCAAAGCACGTGCTGAAAAAGGAGAGTAAGTGGATTAGATCGATGGCTTACCTCGTGACACGTGGAAGATGCTAGAGCGCTGGATCCTCATCGAACGGACTGCATTGCGATCGCGATCATCATCGTGATCTTCCTCCATCGGACGACGGACGCTCCTCGCAATCAGGGTCTACATGATCGCACAATCGTGACCATCCAGTCACCTGAAGCTCAATCGGACGGCGCGGAGGGCTCGTGGAAGAACTCCACGATCGCAGTCCGATCAAACCGCGATCGCGGCGCGATCGAGCCGCGATCGTGGCTCTTCGTTGTGGAATCGATTCCACGATCATCAGACGGTGTTTTCTTGAGGATCGACAGCATGATCGACGCACAATCAACGCACGATCAGGCCACGATCACGCCGCGATCAGGCCACGATCGCGTCCCGATCGTGGGTCTTTTTGAAGCGAAATTCAAGCCGATTCATCCCGTATTTGAAGCCACAACGCCGCTCAATGCAAACTGCTCCCACGACGCTTCAATTCCGCTCCCACGACCGCCTCTATTGCCCTCAAAATCGGGCCTAATTCTCCCTTTAAAAACATGTATTTCCCTTCTTTGTTCTTTAACTTTTGATCGACTCGTGAAGAAATTAAGCGAGTTTCGAGGAAGGTCTTAAGTTCCCGTGATCCTCTGCTTCCAATTGTGTAGAGACGCATCCATTGAAGCATGATAATCACGATTTCATCTCTTGATTTCATCGAATTTTCCCCTTGAATTCCGAATGTCCACGAGGAAGAATCCGAGCAAATTCGCTTCAATCCACGAGAATTGAGGCCCCATTCTTGTGGCAATCGGGTTATTAGTGAGGTTCGATCGATTATCAAGAGGTAATTTGTATTTTTATTAGGTTTAGATCTTTAATTTTGCAAAGTAGTTCATAGTGTTCTTCATTTTTCTTAATTTTTAGTCCAAAAAATTGCTGATCTTGAAAATAGGATATCTCTCTGATTATAATTCCAAATTGCTTGAATTTGGTTTCTTTGAATTCCTTATTTCATCAGCTTTCCGTGAATAGCAAATTCATTGAATTCCGAGTTCATTTGACCTTCAATTTGACGTTTGACCGAGGACTGTTCATCTGTCATCAGAAGTCAAACGTTGACTTTCAGAGTCAATTACTTTCATTTCACAAATCAGAATTCGATTATTTTGGTCTCTTTAGATTCCTCTGATTCTTAGATTTCCATTTACATATAAATTGCAAGATTTGGATTTGATTTGACCAGTCAATTTGACGATTTCCTCCGAGGTGTTCATTTCGGGGATTTTCTGATATTTGATCTTCAATAATTCATAGTAAATCCATTTCTTATCCAAAAATTACGAATTATATACCAATAAATTCCATTTTCTCTCTAGTTTCCAAATATATAATTTTCGTAATCTTCTGACTATGTTTGATTCTCTGATTTTATAGTACACCTACTATTGGTCAAAGTCAACGCTTTGACTTTGACTTTTGACTTTTCTCTATCAAATCCGAGATTTCAATTCTTAAAACTTCTTATTAGGTCTATTTATATCATTTCTACTCATTATATCTTATTTTTATTTCTTTAAATCCCCTTTTAAACCTAAGTTTGACCAAGTCAACTCTGCGACTAAAGTCAACCCTGCTCTCTGTGGATCGACTTGATACTTACACAATACTTGATTTTTATATCTTATCTTTGTGAGTTCGGTTTTATAAAATTTTTTTACCATCGTTTTTGTGTTTTAACAACGCGCAAAAACGACATGTCAGCGAGGCAGTGGCAAAAGTTAGGACATTGGTTCGGGCTGCCCGCAATGGTAGCCAACAACGGCTTATGTACGCGAAACTATGCGCTGACTTGAAGATGTCTGATAATAACTTCCTCGAATTAGACTGCCCGACGCGGTGGAATAGCACCTACGACATGCTTCGAGCCACCATTGAGAAGAGGGCCGTCCTGGATGAAGGAACATCCCATTTCAAGACAAATGGGAGGGAGACGAAGATATCAAAGGACAAGTGGGAATTACTACGGATATTTACTGATTTATTAGAACCATTCTCCTTCGCCACTCAGCATGTTTGTCAAACAGTGATCCCAACAATCACCGACGTATTATTTATTTTGCAAGTATGATAGTAGAACTTAATAATTTTATTTTATTTGCATCTCTTTTTAATTGTTTCATGACTTAGTCTGATTGACTCTCTTATCAATTTATCTTATAGGAGCTTGATTCACATATGAGCAACGTGATCAATCGTGTTGAAGCATTGACACTCTTCGTAGCGGTGAAGAAATTAGGAATCGAGGAGAAGATATCGATGGACCTTGCATGTATGGCGATGAAGGCAAAGTTGGATAGTTATCAGCAGAAGGTATGGGAAAATCATGCTATCATAGCAGCAGCTCTATTAGACCCCTATCAGAAGGGTTCAATGCTTGATGAAAGGACAAAGAAAGCGGTGATAGCATATATTAGGGGCCTCTTACCCTCCCCACCGCCAACTTCATCTACTACATTGCCACCTTCTACTCCCATCAGCTCTACTAGTAGGCAAGATTGGTTGAAACGAGTATGCAGGAAGAAAGATGGACCCGCGCAATCGACATAGACACCCTCAGAGCAATTAGATGCTTATATGAATGAAACTGTGAAGGATGATGGAGACCCTGTGCTACATTGGTGGGCCCATAAGGGTAACATTATATCCTGCCCTTGCCCCCATTGTACGAGAACTCCTAGCAGTATGTGCAACCAGTGCTCCGTCCGAACGTGTGTTCTTTGCTGGTAAAGCTGTGGTCACATACAAGCGTGCACGTCTCACAACACAAAGCAACGAAACACTAGTGATCGTAAAGTGTTGGCTTCGGGGGAATAACACCAAGTGGTATGATAATGTCCATGATGAGGATGCCGACATGAGAGTCGTTGTGGATGAAATGGTATGAACATTCTATGCAGGGAATTCATCACTTATCATATTATTAACAGTTAAATGTTATGATTTACTCACTCCTTTTCATGACTTAACCTTGAAGGGGATAAGCAACTGTGAAGGAGGCTCCGACGCTTGACGAGGAATGAGCATAGGGTTCAGCGATGAGATGACCAAAAAGCCGATGAGAAATGTTGAATGAGAAAACTTTATAGTTCTTTGTAGACGTTTATTTTTAAGTTTCCAGGGTTTTTTTATCAATTTTTAGAGAGGAATTCTATCTCTTTTTTTTTCAAAAATTACCCACTTAACTAGTTGTCTCATTCTTATTTTGTCCTCTAATGTAATATTATTTACAATGTTAATATTACTTAACTTACTCATCTTATTATGATTTGATATACAATTGTTGAATAAATTTATATATTCAATGGTTAATTATAGGGAAATTAAAATAATATTTCCCTCACTATTAGGTTTTATAAAATTATAAATCTTAATACAATTGAACTTGTAGTAAGATATTAATCTAATATCTTGGATAATGATCGATCAAATTATAATTCTATTATCATAAGGTTATATAAACTCCTTAAATCAGAAATATTTCGTCCTCTAATGTAATATTATTTACAATGTTAATATTACTTAACTTAGAGTCAAAATGTAAACATTATTATCATGCAATTAATGTACAATTTATAAGATTGACTATCCTATTCATCTTATTATGATTTAATATACAATTGTTGAATAAATTTATATATTCAATGGTTAATTATAGGGAAATTAAAATAATATTTCCCTCACTATTAGGTTTTATAAAATTATAAATCTTAATACAATTGAACTTGTAGTAAGATATTAATCTAATATCTTGGATAATGATCAATCAAATAATAATTCTATTATCATAAGGTTATATAAACTCTTTAAATCAGAAATATTTCGTCCTCTAATGTAATATTATTTACAATGTTAATATTACTTAACTTAGAGTCAAAATGCAAACATTATTATTATGCAATTAATGTACAATTTATAAGATTGACTATCCTATTCATCTTTTTCGTCTCCGCTGGTTTTACAAAAGTCAGCTCTTTGTCACTCATCGTTTCAACTTCACCATCCCGTAGAATTACCTCAAATCAATTGTCAACTACAGATGCATGATATTAAGAAGCAGACATGAAGTCACTCATGCTGGAAGATTCTTCAAGTGCTTCGGTTCTGTAAAAAAAAGCAGGGACGAAGTCAAATTCCTGATATAACGGCGAAGAAGCTGTGCTAATTCAGACTTTTCAATTGCATTGACGACGGTTCGAGGCTTGAATAATGGAGGTGAGGGAAGGATGAATGCGGGCTGTTCTCAGTGAACAGGCTTCACTTCTTCTCGGGGAATACTCTTCCCCCAGAGGCCACCTTGGTCTCAGATCAAGCTGCCACGTGTGCCAAAAACCCAGATTTTCCTTAATTAAAGAAATCAATGATATGGCAAAAAGAAAATAAGACGCGGTACTGACCACAGCATCTTCCAATTCATCGACTGATGGAGGAGGATCGAATCTACCGACGGAGAAGTGCTCAATCCCTGTACAAGCTACCATGACTCCTAAAGACAAACATACAATCAATGAAAGTAATGGGTCAGATCTCAGCAGGAGGCTATTTATTTTTAAAATGAACCATAAAAAAAATTCGGTTTCTTTTTGTGCAGCTCAAGGTAGCACCAGTGTCACTGTCGTGCGGCACAGTAGTACTATGGTGACAATAAAATCCCACGACTGAAAAAAGCGCGAATTAAAGAAAATAAGAGGGGCATGAGAGATAGAAGAGGTGATCATAATTGTAGGTGACGCCACACCACGACATTCTCAATCGTAGGTGACGCTCAAGAATTTTTCTACTTTCGAGTTTGTGTTTCCTCACGCAAAATGCAAATCCAAAAAAAAATGATGAAATAACAGAACCATGAGAAAATTAGTAGAAGGGGAAAAAGAGAGATAATTACGGATTAAATATGATTCTTACGCTTGCAGCAAATAATCAAACCACGAAAAATTGTCGCGGTAGATCAGTAATTGTAATGAGTACATTAAAAATAACGCGCATCAAAAATGAATTTCAGAAAACCGACCCCCATAGGCTAATTGATAACATGCTATATTTACATCATAAAACATGATTTTTCATGCATATTAAAGCATAAATGATTTCATTTACATGCATGTTATCATATTTATATGTATTTTTCTATTATTCTCTTAAAAAGTCATTATAATCCCAAAATACTTTAATTTAGGGTTAATTTTTATAAATTAGAGTTTAATAATTTGATAACCCATATTTTTCTTGAGATTATAACTATTTTTAAAGTTAAAATAATAAGAGAAACAATTTTTATAAACATTCATTTTATTTTCTAAAGTTTAAATCTTAATAAATGAATGTAATTTTGAAATAATAATTTTAACTCTTATTATTTATTTAATTTGACCTTTTAGAATAATAGATAATTAAATTTTGGATCAAATGAAAGAAATTTGGATTAATTTGGAGTTATATATTAAAAGATATGATTTTTACAATTTAGGGAATTTTTTCGGATTTTTAAACTGTTTTTCTTATTTTATTTTCTATTTTTAAACCCGTTTTTAATAAATAAAAAATAAATAAAAAATAAAAATGGGCGCGGGGCCCGCGTGGATGCGACGTGGCATGCAAGGCCACGTGGCAGCGCCACGCGGACCCGCGCAGTGCCTACGTGGCGCGTGATATATAGTATATATATTTATTTAATCTATATAAAAGGGGTCTTTAGCCTGCCCTATATGGGGAGGGTTATTACCCCTCTAAACCGTCGAGTCTTATAAACCCGACGGTTTCATTAAATAAATTCCGTGTGGGACTAAACGGAAGCTATTTTACGATGCAGGTGACGTGGCGCGACGAGGAGCGCCGGATCAATTGAGCGATGGATCGACGCGCGTCGATCGCGTGCACCTGCGGTCCACCGGAAGATCAATCGCACGTGCTTCAAATCGGTGGATTATAACGGCTGCGATTGATTGGCGCGGATCGGATCTTAGCCGTTGGATCGCGATCCAAGGAGCGAAAATCAAGCGTTTTTATAACGCTTATTAGAGAGATCATCCGGGCGCTCCATCCACGATCGGACGATCAAGACTTATTCGAAAACTGTCCATCGTGGACCGTTTATCGTAACCGTCGATCGTTTCGATCGGACGGTTACGAAAATTCGCCCTATAAAAAGCCCTGTTCTTCACGAATGTAAGCATCCGAGTTTGAGATTCAATCTAATTGACTGTCAAGACACCTCTCTCTCTCGTTTCTCTCAAGTTCTTCCTCTTCCTCTTTCAATTCCGCGTCCACGGAGGGGTAGAAGTCGAGATTTGGTGGAAAATTGAGGGAGAAATCGACGCTTGAAGTTCACGTTCGCGTTCTTCACGATTTCGGTGATTAATCGGCTTAATCACCTCGTTTCGATCGCTAATTAGGCTTAGTGGAAGCAGTTTTACCTTAATTATCTCCCTATCATGTTTAATTTGTGTTTAGATTAGGATTTACACTTTAATTTTGTTAAATTTCATCCAAAATCACGATTTCGATCGTCCGAAATTTCTCTCCACTTCGAATCTTGATTTCTCCGCGAATTTAAGTCCAAATTCAACGATTTTTGACTCCATGGAATCGATTTGAAGTCTTCTTTCTAAAAATACCATTTTCCCCAATTTCTACCATCAATTTCTTGTCCGATTTGATCAAATTTGAAGATTACATCAAGAAATTGCTTAATTCCCTGTGGATTCGACCCATATTTACCATTATACCCTTGAATTCGTGATTAATTCTTAAAATTGGTAAGTTTGGAATTATTTTTGACGCGATACCGCGTGAAATCGACGACGTCGCGGTCTCGTCACTAATGCTTTGGTTTTTTCTTCTATTCTAGAAAAATTAAACAATTTGAAGCAGGCTATGGTGGAATGCTTGGAAGAAAACGGGAGCAAACCTCAAATTTGAGGCCGGAGCTTTAAATTTGGGGAAACGCAACAGTGTGAGAAAATTTGAGGGGAAGAGAAAGTGGGAGCATGGGAGCGGGAGAAGGAACGCCGGCCGCAGGTGAGACCGTGAGAGAGAGAGAGAGAATGCCAGAAGTGGAGTATCGGGAGAATACCGTGATCCGGTACCGGTATCTCCCGATACCGTCATCCAGTACCGCCATCCGGTACTGCATCGGTACTGGAAGCATCCAGTACCGCACCCGAACTCTCCTTTAATCTGATGCCCGTCATCCAGAACTGGATGACGGTATCGGGTACTAGATACCGGTAATAGGATGACGGTACCGACAGATACTGGTACTGGATGACGGTAGGCAAACCCTAACGGGAACGGGGTTTGTGCAAAGATCTAGATTGGATTTTGGCTTGGGAACATCTCCATATACAGTAGACATATATTTTCTTTTGTTTTATTTTCCTTTTCCTTTTTATTTTAATTTTAATTTTTCTTTTATTATAGTAGCTTTGACATCATCTCCGCGTGCATCTCTCACTCTCACCCTTGCCGTGCATTTATCCATTGCTACTGCCATCATATTATCTCTATTTTCATCTCTATTAATCTAATTATCTCATCTATTTTCTAATTTCTATCTTAATTCTAAGATAAACTCAAAATTATCTCTTATACTCAACTCCACGTACTCCATTCCAACTCACACATCTTCCTCCACCCTCATCTTTCTTTTAAACACATAACCTCATTACTTTAGCTCCCTGTGGATTTGACCCTTGCTGACACTATACTAAGTAAGGAACAATATTTTATTGCATGAAATCGACGCACAACAATGATGAAAAACATACGCAATCGAGATCATCAATGACACCTTACAAAGGCATTTAGAACGTCTGAATTTTCATCTTAAATAATAAAACATTTCTTTAATGTGTTAAAACCCTCTCAGTAGTCTATGCATCAATTGGGAATGAAACCCATTTCACTCGCTAAAGCATGAGTTTCACCATATGTTGACACATGACCAAATTTTTGACACAAAGGATTGTAGTGATATAGCGCACAAAAACTCAACATTTCATTGTGCAAAGTAGGACAATAGCATCTTGAGTGCCAGGATTTTCACCATTGTTGAAGGGTAATCTGTACAAACAATGAATCTTTTAAGCTTGTGTTTAGTTTGTTCACAAGTGATGCCATCATATTTCAACTTGCCATCAATGGTTCACTTCGTGAGCACATCTAATATATTTGGATGATTTCCATTAGTTTGACTTTTAAGATGCATGGCTCGATGAAATTTTCTCAAATGTCGCCACCGAGCAGAGGTGCAACCATCCTTTTCCCCTTGGAATAAACGCATGCGGGGGGTTTTAGGCTCCTTGTACAGTTCACAAAAAAATTCCCATCCACTATCATAATGATATATTGTTCATCTTGGAACCTATACGTGTAAGTTATCCTCTATTAGCCTCTTGCTCTCCGTATAAGTTATCCTCTATCCTCTATGGAACCTATATGTGTAAGTTATCAAAACACGATCATCAATCCAAGAAGAAAGATGAAGGATTCTCTATTGGAAAGAAAATTCAGTTTGTTTCTCGATTACGGATTTCGGACCGCCCCATTAATCTGCAGCTCACGACAAGGTCTTTGAGGAAGCTTTGACGTACGTGTGTTATGTGCTTTTTGTGGTCTTCGCTTGGTTGTCCTCCTCGTTTTTTTTCTTAATTAATGAAAGGATTTATCTTTTTTAATAAAAGGAGGAAAAATAGAGTGAGGGGATCTCCTTTTTAATTCTAATTTAATCTCAGGCAAATTAGTTTGAAAATTCTTGTGGTTGGTTCCAACCCAGTTGAGAGAGAGAGACAGATGAATTCAAAGTGGGCCACCCAGCTCTGAGAGAGAGAGAGAGAGAGAGAGAGAGAGACTGAATTCGAAGTGGGCCACCCAGTGTTGAGAGAGAGACAGAGACTGAAGTCAAAATGGGCCACCCAGTGTTGTGAGAGAGACAGAGACTGAAGTCAAAATAGGCCACCTAGTGTTGAGAGAGAGACAGAGACTGAAGTCAAAATGGGCCACCCAGTTGAGAGAGAGAGAGAGAGAGAGAGAGAGAGAGAGAGAGACTGAATTCAAAGTGGGCCACCCAATTGAGAGAGAGAGAGAGAGAGAGACTGAAGTCAAAATGGGTCTCCCAGTTGAGAGAGACAGAGAGACTGAATTCAAAGTGAGCCACCCCGTTGAGAGAGAGAGAGAGAGAGAATGAAGTCAAAAGGGGTCTCCCAGTTGAGAGAGAGAGAGAGAGAGACTGAATTCAAAGTGGGCCACCCAGTTGAGAGAGAGAGAAAGAGACTGAATTCAAAGTGGGCCACCCAGTTGAGAGAGAGAGAGAAAGAGACTGAAGTCAAAATGGGTCACCCAGTTGAGGGAGAGAGAGTGTGAATTCAAAGTGGGCCACCCAGTTGAGAGAGAGAGAGAGAGAGAGAGAGACTGATGTCAAAATGGGTCACCCAGTTGATAGAGAGAGATAGAGACTGCCAAAATGGGCCACCGATTCGAATCTCGAGTGGGCCGACCGGATCGTCTCCCTCTCTCTACCAGATTCCAGATGCCGTTGAGCTTCCGGCGTCGCCGATTGTCCATATTTCTACCGATATGCCGACATCAAGGCAGGACCCACTGATGCCTGAATTTTTCTTGGAACTTTCGAAGGACGGGAGCGACATGTTTTGATACACAATGATCTTCTTGACATTTATGCTGATTATTTTATATTTTGAACTTATTTGATGACTCTTCACTCGCATTATCGTTGCAGAAGAACGCAGAGAAGCAATCGATTTCCGTCTAGCAGATGGCTCAACCCAGCAACACTCCGACGGCAGTCCCTGTCGTGGTAGTCGGCCAGCAGTTCTGTGCGCCCTATCGTGTAACGCTGATTGTCAAGCAAAAAATCGTTAGTTCAACCGGCGGTGACTTCACCGTGAAGAACTTAAACGGAGTAGGCGTGTTCCGGGTGAAGGGCGAGTTCAGAGTCCCGCGAAGTAGGCGGCTGCTGCAGAATACCGCCGGCCAGACTATAATCACTCTACAAGAAAAGGTAGATCTTCGGCGTAAACCCATTTCGAATCCCTCGTGCACTTTCCTAAAATTTAGACGAGGTTTGCAAGCTCGTACCGAAGGGTAGGGATGGGAGTTAATCGAGTGCTTTTGTCCAGATGTTGACGTTTCACGAGAGATGGAAGGCTTTCTGGGGTGATAGCACCGATGAAAGAAATCTACTGTTCACCGTGAAGAAATTCCACGCTTTCTCGATTCGGAAGAAGGAAGTCTTTCTTGCGACTAACAAGCAGGAAAACGTTTGCGATTATTCAATCGAAGGTGGTTTTTCCCAGGAAGATTGCACTATTTACAAAGGAGACTCATCTGAAATCATTGCTCTGGTACTCACTCGCTCTCTCTCTCTCTCTCTCTCTCTCTTTCTCTCTCTGAAAATGAAGGAACTACATGCAGATGAAGAAAAGTGAAAGTCTGATAATGGGGCGAGACACCTTTGAGGTGACCATCTACCCGTACGTTGATCAGGCCTTTATCGTCTCCCTTATCATAGTTATCGACAAAATCAACGAAGCAAACAACGACATAATTTCAGGCGTGACATCTTTGATGACATGAAGCTGGGATGGATTTTTCAACATTTGCGTTGGAGTAATATTCCGAGGGAATAACATCTCCTATTTACGAATAGATTCCTGGATGGACAAAATATTGCTGTAAGTATTTCCTTTCTAGGGCTCGATAGTACGTCCCATGACTATTATTAGCAATGGATTTCTACTCACATAAACCTTGGATTTCATGATAAACCATCAAAGGGGATGAATTATGCTTTTCTGTGGTTATTTTAATTTTCTTTCTAGTTCACCCTACACTAGACTCTACTCAGGAATTTCGTACACTTGTTTTGCTCTATCAATGGGCCTTAAGAATCCTTAGTTGGACGCTTGACCTTCTAAACATGGTGAAAAAACAATGAAATTCTCTAACCCTAAGCTTCTAAAAATAATCTAAGAATATTGATAAGTCACATTAAACCAGTCGAAATTAACCTGGGATCTCCAAGAAATCGACCCAATTAATGACAGGATCAAAAGCTTTTTAAACAAAAATATTCATGGTATGATCTGATGTTCAAGTTGGTAATTCGCCTAAATCCATCTTTGGGATCTTGATTTCTAGGACTCAATAGAAGAAAAAAATGAGTCTAGAATAAATCAAACAAGATATTACAGGAAATTGGTGGCCACAAGGCTTGATTTAATGCGATTTTCCTAGAAAATTGTCTAGCAATGAGAGAGAAAGCTTAAGTGGTGATCAAAGCACTAGATCATGCCACATCACCAACAAAATCTAAAGAATAAGTCACTGGATTGATCATCACCAATAAATTGAAGGTGGAGGGCTCTCATAGCACCTCATCACCCAATGAAGAGGGAGAAAGACAAACAATCTGAGGCACCAGATCATGCCACAAAGATGGGTGGTTTCTGAAGTCACCACATTTCTTGATTGTCGGTGTTGAGGCTCACGGCTTCCATCTAACAAAGCTAGCATAGCCACGATCCCCTGTCACCGAGTAAATAATTAAGACTGGTGCTCATTAATGCACGTAATTGATAGCCAACAATGCTCCACCCATAACAATGTTCCCACATCAGTACACACATATAAAACCTTAAAAATCAATTCTAGGATTTCAATTAATTTCAAAAATCTAGAAAATAAGAATAGTCGATAGAAACTTAGAAAAATCATAAATTTCAAAATTTATAGCCTTTATCAATGAAATTTGTGGCACTAGATCAAATATTAATTTTATAAATTATCATGCCATTTTAAACTATAAAGAAGAAGAAGAAGAAGAGAGATAATCATTTTCTTTAACTTACACTCAATTAAAAAATGAAAAAAGTTAAAAAAATAAAAGTTGACTTTGATTCTCTTTGCTCTTCCCTTCTTCTTTTCATCCTTTAGTTCACCTAAGCTATGAAATCATGAAAAAGTAATAATTTAATTAGATTTCAAGTTTTTTGACTTGAAGAGTGGTCAACCCCACATAATCTAAAAGTTAACCGTAAAATCTTGTAATAATGACAACTAAGGCTTTGAGTAAGGGTCTTCAATGGCAACTATTGGCATCCAAGAGATGATATACCTACCATTTTAAGGACAATCAATAAGAACTTTGGAGTAATTCACCTAAAATCCATGGAAATAATCATCAATTGTATGAAAGGAATAAGTTTGGGCACTAGATTAGGCTTTACAAGTCCAAGCACAAGGAAAAATGAGGAAAAGGCTCTCATAAAAAGGTTATGGGCCATAAAAAAAATCAAAATGGTTTGTTTTTAGTCATGGTTGTCTGATTTCCATGAGAGAATTTGAATGGGAAATGACCTTGTTATTTGGCTTGAAAGCCTCTCCAAAAATTGTCAAAATCAGCACAGCCCATTCATTGGCGAGTTTCTAGAACGTTGGGTGTTTGAGATCTTGCCACAAATGCCATGAATCAAGAGTTTTAAGGAGAAAAATGGTGGGTGGATTTGTGGCAATATATTGTATTCCAAAGAGCATAAAACCCTATATTTATGATGAGGAGCACATGGCAAGTGGATTTGCTCTTGTTAGATCCTAATTTAATTGCTATGATGCGGCAACATTATGCTCTCTCTTGAAGAAAAAATGACATTTGTAGTTGTGCATGTTAGATGGAGATCAAATTACCAAGAATATGCAATATGTCATTGGTGTTTTAGCCATTGAAGTTGCCAGTTCACTAAATCAATGGCTTGAATTTAATTTCCTGATAATCCTTTCCTTCAACTCCATTCAGTGCTCTTGCAATATCAAAGTCTCACATTGGAAAAATATAGGAAATCCACATGTATATGTACCAAAATTCATAAATGCATTTGTAAACTACTTCTGAAAACTAATATCCTCTAATGACTCCCTCAAGTTGTGTCAGCCCCGGTTACCTTATAAAAACCTTACATTGAATATCTCAAAATATATAATAAAATTGCCTAGGTACAACACTGAGTAAATGAAAGATAAATATTACGTATGTAATACTTTTCCTAGAAGGCTAGCCATTTAAATCAAATTAAAAATCAAGTCATGAGACAAAATCTCTAAATACTAAATCAATCACATTACCTATTATTATCCTTGAAAGTTTGTGTCTTTTAAAAAATGAAAATGACATTATCCTTTTTTTAAAACAATTCTTATTGAATGATAAAAAAAGATATTCAATACTTGTAGGAATTCTATCATTTCTTATCTTTCTCTCTTAGTGAAGAGCTCTGAAGAGGATATCCAAACATCCGATGATCATGTGGATACAACTAGAGGCTAGACATTTGAGTAGGTTTAAGAACTCCTTTAGGTGAACCATGTAAATATGTTTTCTCATACATAATAGATGATAGGATTATCTATTCTTAGTGCCTTGGTGTTTAAAATATTTAATTTAACGTATTCTGCTACATTCAATGTTTTGATCAAAATTTTGGAAGGCTTATCCACCTCATATCTCAACAAATCATTGAGAAGAGATTTGAAAATGATTGATAAATCTACAATGATATTACATCTATACATCATATACCATTTTAGGTTCTAATTAAAACTCTAACAATGATAATATATTTTCTTGTATTGTTGAATTTGTTGCAAATACAATTGAGTCTGATTGTGTATTATTTCCTAAATTCTGTCTACTGGACTTCTTGAAATTCAAGTGGTTAAATTTTCACATTTTTATGAGTTATGTGGATGCAAAGACTTATGCTTTAATATTTGAGTTTAGGGTGGCCTTAGATCCTAGAGTGGTGATTAAATATCCTGGGAGCCACCCAATGGTTGGTTCAGATTCAATATCCATGTGGGGTATAGATCACCCCTAGGAAGTGGGGAGGTAACTTCACCATTTTATAAAATTAAAGTGACGACCTCCCTAGGAAGTGGGGAGGTGATCTTGCCACTTCCTAAAACTAGGAGGTTTCCTCGTTAGTAATAGAAGGTTGCCCCCCACCCAAAGGACATGGGGTAGCCACCCTTTAAGTGTGGTAACCTCACCATTTCCTTATAATAGGATAGCGCCCCCTCCCTAAAAAAGAAGAAGTGGAATAAATTTAACAAGTGGGCATCTCATCCTACAATAAATTTCTCCTCTTTGTCCTTCTAAACTTGATTCAACTACCTTTGAAACTTCATTAAACCCATTGACCTCCTTTAACCACCTTTAAATTCATGAAATTGTATTTGATTCGGCTTCTAGGAAGGTGTAGAGCTTATTTCCTTCCTCCTCATTGTAATTTGAATCCCAATTATTATATATCTCTACCACTGTCTTTGCATTCACATAACTCATGAAAGTGTGGGAATTCAATCATTTCACTTCAATTAAGTCAAATGGGGTTAGTCTTATTACGTAAGTCAAATACAGAATTCCATGCATGATAAGAGTTAACCAAGAGAAATTGGGAAGCTAATATAGACAAATATGAAGTATGACTTGTCACAAATGGAGTTTACCAATGTGAGGGGAATTGATCGTATAGGCACCTTCTTTCTAATATAAAAAAAAGGACTCGATCACAACTATAATGGAGTTTCTAGATAATTTTGATCTTGAGTTACACTAGATGGATATAAAGGTTGCATTTGCTAAATGGAGATATCAACGAAACAAATTTTATGGAACATGCTCAAAATTTTGTATTGGATACTTAAATTCTATGGTTTGAAGATTAAAGAAATACCCCAGTCACAAATTTCACTAGTTATCATTTCATTTTATTTTCAAGTAAATTTAGATGATGGATGCGTATATCAAAAGTTTAATGGGAAAATATATTATCCTTATATTACATGTGAATGATATCTTGTTAGCCACTAATGATAGTAATTCTTTACATGACATTAGGAAATTTCTAGCGAACCATGTTGACATGAAGGATCTTGGTGATGCCTCTAATTTATTGGACATTGATATTTATTGATATCATTCTCCAAAACATCTTGAGTTTTTCACAAAAGGGTTATACTGAAAAGACATTACAAAGATATGGCATGCAAAATTTTAAGCCACTAGATACCCATGTTGCTAAAGGAGGTAAGCTAAGTTTATGCTTTATCAAATGAAACTAGTTTCATGGACAATAAACCAATTTCTACCCATATTTTTCACTAAAAATAAATTAATTAAAAATGACAATGATGAGTCAACTAATAAAGGAATATACCAAAGATTATAGGGAACAATAATTTACTTATCATATACCAGACATATATTTCCTATTTCACTTCTTATTTTAAGCCAATTTTCTATCTCATAATTTACTTACATTCATCATTTGTAGGCTGACTCACCTAGTACTTAGATACCTAAATAAAGGAAACTACGAATTATGCAATTTTAATCTTGCCATCTGTAGTGACTCGGATTATGCAAGTTCTTGGTTTGATAGTCACAATTCTATAAACTTTACTGTGACAAATAGTCATCTATAAAGTTTTCCAAAAGCAACTAGAACTTGACCAAGTAAAAAAAAATAGTTTTCAAGTTACTAGTTACTAAAGGAAGGGTTCATAACAGGCAACTATCAATAGAGCACATCAGGACAAACTCCATGATAGTTGATCCACTCACTAGAGCACAACATGAAATGGTCTTTCATGAGCATATTGCTCGTATGGGTTGATGGTCCCCGGTGATATGTAATTTCAATTAGAGTTATGCATTTTGTGTGCTCATTGGATATAGACATGTGTTTTATCTTTAAGTTAGTTTTTCATGCATGAAAAAATTTGTTCAAAGTGTAATAGTTAGTTTGAAAAAAACATAAGTTTATCTCACTTAAGAAATTAGTAACCTAAATTGGAAATGTACATGTATCAATCACATTTCATGTAATTTCCATGATACCATCGACATCTATATCATTTCTTGGGTCAATATATGCGATCATTTTTTATGTTTAACTATGCTCAATGTGATGAAATTCCCCTTGGTTCCATGCTAATCTAGTGATGGACAAGATCAAAAAAATGTCTTGCAACGATAGCAAAAGTTATGAGCTCGTTAAGTTATGCCCTACGATATCCACTTATATATATGTCGTCCAATTGGTTTTAATTTCTTCAATGGACACTAATTATAATTTAATAGTAAACTTTCGATATTTTTTGAATTTCTATAAAGTTTTCGAATTAGTAAACTAAGGAACGAAGATTATTAAATAAAGTGTGGGGTTTATTAATTGTGTAGAGGCTAATTATAATTAATTAATAATGGGCAGATTGATTAGAATTAAGAGGGTCAGGCACGTCCTCTTTTGTATATATTGCGGGCCATGGTCCTCGAGCCACCCAAGCCTTTAACCCTCTCTTGGCAGCCCATTACCACAGTGCGATAGAGAGCTTTGCTTGGGAAGACTCAAAGGACCGGGACTCTGTTAAAGACAAGAAGATGATGCAGTTGAATGGACTCTTTGATTTCATCTTCATTAAAGTAGCTCATCCTTAAGAGAATACATGCAGTCTTCCGGTTTGTGTGTTTGAGAGAGAGAGGAGAGAGAGAGAGAGAGAGAGAGAGAGAGAGAGAGAGAGAGAGAGATGGGGAGAGCTGGAGAAGGAAAGAGGAATAAGGAGAGGGTTGTCAGGAGAATTATTTGTGCGTGTGAAGGGGGGACTGCGAGAGGAGAGAGAGAGAGAGAGAGAGAGAGAGAGAGATGGGGAGAGCTGGAGAAAGAAAGAGGAATAAGGAGAGGGTTGTCAGGAGAATTATTTGTGCGTGTGAAGGGGGGACTGCGAGAGAGAGAGAGAGAGAGAGAGAGAGAGAGAGAGAGAGGAGAGAGCTGGAGAGAGAGAGAGGAATAAGGAGGGCGGGATGCAAGAGCCAGGAGAATTGGGAAGAGCAGAACTGGAGAGAGCCAGACGACTAAGGAGGGCGGGTTGCAGGAGACAGGAGAATTGGGAAGAGCAGAACTGGAGAGAGCCTGACGACTAAGGAGAGCGGGTTGCAGGAGAATTGGGAGGAGAGAGACAGTAGAAAAGGGCTGGGCCAACTTGGGCTGATCTGGCCCAACCCGACTAGAAAACCCAAACCTACCCACTTACCCCAGACCCGGTTCCTTATATGACATAAGTCGAATGCGGCCGAGTTGTGAAGCCCGTATATGCCTCAACTGTAAATTTTGGCGGGAAACGAAACTGTCGGTGGGACCCACATATCTCTCTCTTATCTCCATTTCAACTTCTACGGCGGAGATCCCATGGAAGAGGAACGCGGAACTTACACTCTCGGAAGCTTCATCCGTGTTTCTGCCGTCGATCTCTTACTCCGGTAATTGAAGGGCGAAATTCCGGACGAAATCATCTGATTATTCATAAGTTGTAAGGTAAAGTTTCTAGCAAAATAGACTCCTCGCACAATGTCGCAAATTGAAATGCTCTGCAATTAGAATATTGTTCATTACTTTCAGCAAAAAAATTTCGGATATATTTATTTTTAGTTTCATATGGAAATTGTTTCGACATTTAATCATATGGTGTTCCTCGTGAATTCTTCTCTCAGATTAGCATCTCCGAAGTGATGAAATCTCTTCTCGCCTGCTGCAAGATTTACATCTCCGAAAAGCAGGAACCACTTATCATTAGAATCAATCGAGAGAGCAGTAAAGAAATTCCCGGAAGTTGTGATGGTGAATAAATTCACGGATGAAGTCTCATAATAGAGTGGGATACACTCTTGTCTCCCATCTCGATGAAGAATCCGCATCTGTTAATAATCATTTGAAGAGGGCAGTGTTTGATATGGTTAAAGAAGCCTTTAGAACCATCAATTTACAGGTTCACAGTGGAACCCATCCTCGACTTGGAGTTGTTGACCATGTTTGCTTTCATCCATTGTCTATGGCATCTCTAGACCAGGTTGCTTCCGTTGCAAGATCTGTGGCAGTTGACATTGGTGAAAATCTTGAAGGTCAGTAGATTATCTCTGGACTTAATGTTTTAAGTGTGCATGTTCTTAATTTTTTTTTTCATAGCCTTTTATTAGCATATTTAATGAAAACTTCTAGCTTTGAGTTCAGCTATTTGGGATTGGGTATTTTTGAGATGATGAAAATGATAGGATCATTGCAACTAC